>JAPWTK010000146.1:840000-1056646 GCA_029963805.1 Aromia moschata | reverse complement strand
AATCAAACTCGTTTGAAAGTTGGAATCATTTTGACGACGTCGTGCGTATTCTGACGAGCTTGTCGCTGCCAAAGTAAACACTCCTATTGGAAAACACGTATTTGTTTGTTCGGACGAATTCGTCAGAAGTCGTCGGAACAAGATTTCGTCAGAAGTCTCGTAGTAGGCAAATCATACCAACGCTAGTAATGCGTCAGTAGGGTAGGGAACGGTATATGTATATCTTCTCACTCTCACTTCAATTCACATCTTAACTCTCCCAGACCTGAAAGTTTTTTTGTACCTCAATGTTATAAATTTCTAAGCGACTCTAATAAATTTTATTTTAATTTCATCGGATTCTATTGATGCCAACATTACATATGTAATTAAAATATTCAATCAATATTATAGGGTAATATGTCAATTAAAAATGTTAGATAAAGGGACAAAAAATCGCAAGAATTTTCTTAGTTCGCCAATTTTTCAGTGCCGCGATAAATTTTTATAACATCAAGTTGTCAACTCGCGACATAAGAAAAATAAACAAAAAGAGAAATAAAAAAAATACATTTATTGGCAATATATACAGAGTAACTAAAATAAATGAAATACTATTGTTACGAACGCTGGGACAGTCCGCCCCTGCCTCCCTCGATACCAGCCGACCGCGTCGTCTGATAGACGTATGTGGAAGCGCCTGGAGAGATCGCGGCGGCTCGCGAAGTCGAACTGCCCGGAAGCTTCGAGATATGTCCGCAAGGAGATATAACGCGGGGTTTCGACGCGGGACAGTTCTAGTTCCTATTTGAATACCGGCGCGGCTTTCCGTACAACGCTCTAATATAAATTGTATAAAAATAAATTAGTGTAGTTAAAATAGTGTTAGTCCGTAGTTGTATTAATTAAATAAATAGTGTTAGTTTAAAAGTGCGAGTTTAATTTTTCACACCTCACGAACCCGAAATAAATAAAACGTTACACTATTCTTAATTTAATTTTTGGTTTGTTGGATTTTAACTCATTTTTGCATCTAATTTAATTATGTTAGGGCGTGGGACGCAGTATTCTTAGTGGGTTTGAGACATTGAAACTATTAAGTGTTGAAGTTATTGTTGTTTTCTAGAATGTTGTAATATACTGAATTTAAGTCGTCAACGTCACTGCGTTTATTAACATTATTTTTCTTGATTTTGATTTCTATCATTTCTAAAAGTAATCGTTTATTTAGGTTTTATTCTGTTCCTATAATTTTACAATTTTCAAAATTGAAATTGTGTTCTGGGTTATTGATGATATGTTCCACTAGTGCTGTATGTGCCTTTATTTTATATTTTAAATATGTTTTTGTCTGACCAATGTAAATTGTATTACAATTATTACAATCACAAGTAATTTTGTACACAACATTTGTTTTATCTAATTTATAAGTTGATTTTAATTTAGAATAACAGTGCAATTCTATTAGAATTTTTTTATCTGTGGTGAGAGAGAATTTGTGATAAGTTTTCGGACAAAGTGTGTACTATTTTTAATATGTATGTATGTAAAATTTTTTTGGTGAAATATATCATGTAATAAGTTAATTGTTCTTCTACTTAAGTTTTTTTGTGATGTTACGTTTTTGTTTAAAACTATGGTTGGAGTAAAAATTCAGATATTTTTCGGAATTTGTAGGTATTTGTAGGAATTTGAAATGGTAGTCTTGACATTCATTCTCTAACGTGAACTGAATTTTTTGGTGAAAACTGTTAAATGCTTGTCAAATTTCTGAGTCTTTTGTTTCTGGAATAGCTGTTACAATGTCGTCTATATATCATTTGAAGAACAGTATATGAAAAGTTAATTTCGAAAGGCACATTTCTTGAAGTGCCTTTTGTGGACATAATTAAATCTGCACATATCGGTGACATTCGATTACCCATAGGTAAACCAAATGTTTATTGATAGTAATAATTTTCAAAAGCAAAGTATCCACTGCTCAAACAAAAATGAGTTACATATGTTAACAAAACTGTCTGTCTTACAAAACTGTCTTCTGGGTATCAGTTTGTAATAATTGCCATTTATTTTTTACACTATCAATGGTTAAATCTATCAGGATATTGGTAAACAAGGATATCACATCTAATGAAATTATAAATAATTTTTTTGGCAATTATCAATATGTTTTAATGTCTCAAACCCACTAATAATACTACCTCCCACTCCATAACACAATTGGATTCCCTCAAAACCGTTATTACCTACTATAATAATTTTTAAAGCTTGTTGTCCTGTAGAAAGTTCTTTGTTTTTGTCTTGTTACATTTGTTACATATGTGTATATACAGAACTGCAAATGTTCGTAACTTACCACCCTAAATGACAGTAATAACAACATTGATGTAAATATAATTTATAATTAGTCTTTTATAAACAATTTTAATATGTATATGTTATATCACCCTAATGCGTACATAGCCGAATGAAGGGCAATTGATAATTTAACTTCTTTATTGAGCAGATGTAAACATGAGGTGAGAACCAATCGCGATCCAGTCGCTAGCGCAGGAGTATGAAAGGCATCCGGTTTGTCGGTAGGGCTGCTTGAGTTAAAATTTGAAATACCATTTTATATTTAATCTGCTCTAGTGCCTGATTAGAAAAGTGCGTTATTACGAGCGTATTGTAGAAGCACTACATACATTCATAAAAATAAAATTCACAGATCTTGCATCTTACGCAAGTATCATAGGCGTATTGAAAATACCAGACACAACTGGTAGAAATTTCTAAAGTAAATTTAATAAAAGTGAAACACAGTTTTGTTGTTACGATTTTTGGCGGTTTGACCCTGAAGGTCTTGTCGTTTTAAACGGGTTATCAGGATGTGAGATTTGTGTTGGTGTCTGATAGTTCTAATCGGCAGTTTATACAAATACAAATTTTGGTGAACTGTAGATGCCAAAAGTCCCGAGGCATTGTCAATCCTCAACTTCATTCAATGGAGCATTTGTAAAAGAAGCCGCCTGTACCAGCCAGTCTTGCTCTTAAGAAGTCAGATATTCAATGCCTTGATGACCTGATACAGTTTCTTGTGAACTGTTTAATATACCTAGTGCTTACATAACATAACGCATAAATTAACTTTCAGCCACGCAAAATTTGTTAGGAACTGCAGAAGTGGACCCGAACGGTGCCTCTAGTTGTTGAAAAGCTGTCTGGAAACTATACATAAGTGTGTACATCTCTACAAAGACAATTAATTGTAATTTTAACAATTGTAAACAATAATCCAACTATTTTAACAAAACTTTAATGGACCTGTTAGCGGCGGCATCGGGACCCACCGATGCGCCTATGTTTGGGTTATCCGTGCCGGCCGCGGCAAGGAGAATATAAACATCTGCGAAAAGGAAGTTACTGATTCAGCTAAGGCTTATTCCGTGATAACTGATAACTTGGTCCAATATATCTATTTTATATTTTACCTATTAGTCTATTTATTTCATTAATAATATTATTATTTTACCTGATCTCTTAAAATATCTAACAGACCTTTTCAAAATTCAGCAAAGTATAATAATGTTAAAATCTTAGAATCCGTCCACTCAGCAACCTTGAATTCGAACGTGAACCAGATGATTTCAAAATTGTTTACAAATATGTCTAATATACAAGGAATTCAAGTTTTTATACTTTTATTATTCGCAACCAATTATTGATTCCTATATCTTATATACATATTATTATGTACATATGTATGTATGTATATGGGTCTCAGTTTATACAGAGTAGCCATAATGCCATTAAAGAAAAATATTAAGTAAAACATAAAAATATGTTAGTATAATAATTATGATTATTATTATGACTTTCGCGCTAATTAAAACTTATGGAAAAGTAGTAAATTATTATCTAATTCACGTTTTTGCATTCAAACGCTGATTTGGCTAAACATTAATTTATACGTTACAGTATTCACTATTTAATAGTACTAGTACTTACCTACATAGTTTAAAGCTGTATCTGCCGAATTGTTAATAAATTCAAATATCTGTTTTTCTGATCAAGCAACTCAATTTCCTAATTTTTAACTGCATATAATCCCTGTATGCCTTACTTTTACTTTTTTCTTTGAGTATCTATAAATAATTTTGTTCAAATGTTTTGTTAATTTAGAATACCCATTAGAGCTACCAATTTGAGAGTCTTTTGTGTACAAGGTGAGCTCACATATAAACAATTTTGTTATTGTGACCATATAAATTGGAACAAATTGACTAAAATTGAATAGAAACCCGGTACTTTAAACACTTGTTGTAACTTTTAACAAAAGCAACTAACCCCAAAATATAAAGTTGTGTTATTAATTTTAGTGGTCTAATTCATATGCGATCGGGCTCGTATATAGAAAGTTCAACAGTTGGTAGCTCTAATACCCATGTGCCAACATTACTTGTTTATTGAGTCCCTCTGCATAATTCTTTTCAAAAATTGTATTTTAGAATTTGCGAGAACAAGAAATAATTTTATTTTCAAATGAAACAGTTTTGTTTACTTTTTTACGTTCTCTGTATGTACGACAACGTTTTGCGTTCATTGCATGTTGTTTGACTTTAAGTGTTCTTTTCTTTGGCAATTCACTAATGGCTGCTGTAGTGACAGGTGCACGTGTTACTGAAACAATTTGTTTTCTTTTTCGTTGTCTATACATACGACAACGTTTTGCATTTAACGTGAGCTGGTCAGTTTCAGTTTTCAACGGCAACGCATTATTAACTGGATCACAAGAGTAAACATCAGCAACTATAAGTGGACTGCTAATACTTGCTAATAAAACAATGTGCTGTTTTTTTTGTATACAAAGTTCAGCTTCTTGTTCATTGTCGGAAATACTGAGTTTTCTTTTCTTTAATGGCAACGTTCTATTAACTGCAGTGGCTATACTTGTATTTGATAATGAAATAATGGTATTTACGATTTTACGTTGATCATCCGTACAATGTACATTGATTTTTAATGTAATACGAGTAGCTTCTTTTTTCATCTCCTAAAACATTGCATTTGCGTTTCTTTAATGCAAAATTATTTTCTCCATAATTTATCAAATGCAGGTTGCGTCAGCCTAAAACTATATTTGTTACGTACTTTTATACATTTCATAGTCCATTATATTTATACAGGGTGTGATACCAAAACCTTTCCTTTGACGTATCCAGAGCACTAAATCTTCCAGTTTATAGATTACTTATTCTCAATAAATCATCCTGTATACAAGGAAAGTGCAAGATTTCAATGCCGAGCATTAATAAATAAGAAAAGAATAAACTCTTCAAATAAAGGGAACTGACAGAGAACTATTATATCCTTAGTTGCCAGACTGATATGTTGTTTTAAAGCTGTTATAATTTATTTTCTGTCGCTTCTTCTCTTTTATTGTCTGTCTCTGTGTTTACATCAATAGGGAACCATTAAAATTATGTAGGCGGGACGCCCCGCCCATAAATTATAATGCGCACGTGTGAATTGCATTCTTGTCTAGACTCTAACAATAAGTACAATAACCGAAATAAGGAATCAGTTTAGCCGTGTTTGCGTAAATAGAATGTGTGGTTTCAACGAGACGGCTGCCCGGTCCACAACAGCCGAAAAGTAACAAATTTCTTGGAACCACATTTCCTGGGCGACTTATTAGTACTACGGGCACAATTAAATGGCCACCCAGATCCCCCGATTTATCGCCCAACGACTCCTTCCTTTGGGGATATTTAAAACAAACTATTTACGGACATGAACATGAAAGACCACGAAATTTAAATGATTTACGGGCCAGAATTGTACAAGTCCTAAATAATATTTCCCCTGAAATGTTAGAACGCGTAAGAACTGAGTTTTACGATAGACTAGGTTTTTGCGAAGCACAAAGGGGCGACATTTTTGAACCACTTATTCAATAGGCATTTTTTCGTTCTTTCGTATTTATAACCGGGTTGATTTATATTTTTATTTTTTTATTTTTTATAGAACTTCAATATTATTTTCTTGCAGACCGGTCAATTAAGGAATACAAATATTTGAAAATAATTACAATTATGTTCGTACACTTCTTTTAAGTGTATGGGATAATTGTAAAAGTCAGAATTACGTAAGAATTTCGTTTCATACGGCTAAGTCGATGTGCACGCCAATAGCTGCGAAAAAGTAATGAGTTCCACTCCACTCAAATTCAACGAAAGGCGTGTAGGCAATATCCCACCCCACAACCTGTTAGGTTATACGTTTCTAATAGGTGCACAAGCGTGAACCACTGTAGCATCTAACTGTCTTTGTCTGTCCTTACTGGTGTCTTTTAACTTATTCTCTTCTACACATGTATCGCCAATATGTAATGGTGCAATTTCCTATCCTAGTATATGTTAGTCTAAATTAATAAAATAACAAACCTGCTCATCCTATAACAACGATCAGTAAATACCAAATGTTTATTTTACATTCAACATAAGTTCATATGCAGGCACATTTTCACTAAACGGACGGATCACTCTAACACGTCCTGGTAAGTTTTTAATTCAACGTGCTCGAATTATAAGCGCCCATTTACAACCATTATCTCTAACTCAATAAACCATGTCACCCAAACATAAACATACACTACTTATAAATAATAACAATTATTAGCTAGGTCGTCGCTCGCGTTAATATTTTTAAAGACAGCTCCCATTAATACGCGCCCAGAAATACATACATATGTAAGTACATATTTTCAATACTAATATGTACGCAGGCAAATTTACACTAAACGGTGTACTGCTGGGAAGTTTTTTATTCAAGGTACTCGAATTATAAGCGCCCTGCATCTCGGATATGGTTTTGCCATTTCAGCAAATCAGCAAATTTTGGGCCGGGCATCCGACGATGGCCTTGGACCCCTTGAACAGTCATTTCATCAAAATATTAACAAAACATAAACATAGACACCCGGCAAGGTCGTCACGTGATCATGTCGCATGTCGAGGACGCATTTCGAGGTCGCGTGTTGCTCGCGTTACAATTTCGCAAGACAATTCCCATTACTACGCGGCCAGAAGTATTTTCAATACTAAAAATGGATATTTATCACCTTGACGAAAAAATTCAAATAAACAAATGGTATTTTGGTGGTCGGTCTGTAAGAGATATTAAAGCCAGTTTTAACAAAAAAATCCCAATAGGCGAGTCCCTGAGCGCTGGCGCAGTTTAAATTTGACATGCGCAGATGCTACTAAAATGAACATGGTGATTACGTCAGATTTCGGCGAATCTCAACAGAGGGGATTCGGGTCATTATTATAACAAAACGATAGTTCACAGAAAATTAAAACGTACTAAGGGGCTAACTATTACAAAATGGAGCCGAATTTAGGTGTGGTAATGTTAGTGGTCCCGAAACATGGCACTTAAAATAACTTACCCATGAAGCTCATAAAATTTGGACCTAAAATGCGAAGTTTGATTCTCAATTTATAAAGTTATAATGACAATTGCGGTTTCCTTGCAATTGATTAGAATTTACTTCATCAATTTTACCTTTAAACCTAGACAAAATATTCTAGTCTTACTTGCCAAATTTTTATACCTGCCAAACGGATATTTGGAACAGGTCTGCCTTTGAAGGGAGACTCGTTTTTCCAGGGTATACCTGTTCCAAATTCCTGCTCCCATAATTCCTGTTTTGAGACAAGGAAGACTTTAATATTTCGTCAGATTAAAGGCAAAATTAATTAAGTAACAAAATCAGTTGTAACAAAACTGTTTTGTAACAAAACTCATTGTTTAACAAAAGATGAAAAAAGTTGCAAAAATATGCCCTGCAAAATATCATACGCTAGTTCAAAAGTAATGTTACTTTTTGTATTAAACAATTTATGAGTTTTAATGGGTAAGTCCTTTTAAGTTTCATTTTTCGTGACCACTGACATTACCACACTTAAATACCGTCGTGTAATAGTACGCTCCCTAGTACGGTTTATTCGAATATTCACTAATGTATTCTGATGTATTTTCGGTGTATCGCTTTGCAATAATAGTGACCTGAGCCCGACTCTGACCTGAGCTAGGATTCGCCGAAACTTAGTACGCCGAAGCCGACGCATTGGACCGTTGGTTCTGCCTTGTTTCGCTGTGCCCTCCCGGCCCAAGTAAATTCGCCTAACTATGACATAAAAATGTATCATTTAATATGTCGTTAATATCCACCTATGTATACCTATGCAGTACGCATTAGTCTGCCGCTTACTGTATATAAAATTGTAGTAAACCTTGAAGAAGGAGAAATAACCGGACCTAAAATTCAACAAACCAGAAATTAATAAAGAAGAAGGTCGCGAAATTCCCCACGACTATTCAGAACATTCCGCCGATCCCTTAAAAATTATATTTTTAAACAGACTCAAATTTAGGGAGTGGGCATAATTTTACAAGAGGTCTTCTAAAAATGCCCTGTTGTGTTTTGACAAAGTGAACAAAAGTTTTGGTGAAGACATTGAATGTGTTGCCAGTGATTTAATCTGAAGATACCGTTGTATTTTATGAGTATGGAGATCCATCTCGACCGCGCGACATAGGCGTGCGCGTCCCTCAGAAAGTACAATAACTTTTATGTAGTATGATGGTGGGTTAGGTGGCTGCACTGGAATTACCGAACATAATAAGTAGACGTGCCATCATCACTGTTATCACATGCAGGATATGATTATGATGTATGTTTTTGTTATAATCTTTATAAAAACATATGTTGTCGTTTTCTGTTCATATGTAGATATATAATAACAATAATAATAATGTTTATTTGTTTTGTAAAGTAAATTACATGGAAGCACACGTTTTGTTGTTTGACAAATAAACACAAAATCCACAAAAAGTTTTAAAAAGTAAAACTTGAATGTGTAAAAATACATAGTACATACATGCTAAAAATTTGTATATAAAAACCACTCGCTACAAGTTATACATCAAATAATATAAAATAAAACAACAATTAAATAACAATAAAAAATAAGAAGAAAAAAAAAATAATAAATATAATAGAATTAATACACTAGTATAAATAGTAATACATGAAATAAATATTACATAGACTTCGTACATATTCGTAGACAATGTAGATATATACATCACTGTATATTATTACAACAAATGAACAAATACTACTGATACTACTATGATTGGAAACAATATCCCATAAACGAAAACCATATCACGTTATTCAAGCTTGCATTTCGACATTGCTGAATAATACACTTTATCGAACGGGATAGCACGATTTCCTCATTCACATGGAAATATCATGTTTATTTCAGTGAATGATATTTTCCTCAAGGACGCCACAGGATACATTCATTTGGTTGGGGGTGATACATCGCATAATATATGTATATCTATCTCTCGAGCACAGATATTTTGAAGGGTCGGCAATAAAGTCTACATTACCAGACTTGAAATGCTTTCAAATGAAGGGCTTATCGAGCGAGATATTATGAAAAAGTAGCACAAATAATCGATGGTAGCGCTGCACGCAAGCAAAGGTCGTGGGAATAACCTTTGAACTAGGGTATTTATCAAATTTATAGGACTAACAGAAACGGAAAACGAATAGGTAATACTTTTATTTCTACTTATTATGAGTAATAATAATAAATAATATGGGGTTATGTTTTATTGTACAGGTATGTTAAACATTCAGACACATTTCTATACAAATAAAACAACTAGCAATTATACAATAGGAGAATTGGAACCTTCGGCGAAGAAACAAATTCACACTTGAACACTTTTAACCTTTAATAAGTTTAACACCGAAACAGTTTTTTGCACTCAACGCACGTTCATCATCAGGAGATGACTAAAACGTTAAAACTGAAGTTTAATGTATTAGAAATTAAGTAAAAAGTCTAATTTTATCTGTTTTACTTATTATAACGTTCCTATTGCGGTTCACCGATCTGTGGAAGTTGGTTAGGGTGAGCCGTAACTTTTCTCCTTATTTATTAACCAGAACAGTGGACTGTTAGGTATATTTATTCATGCTACTATTGCATTTAACTGTACTATATTTCTATACTTTCGAATATATCTGTCTATCGTTTGTTACATTTCTTATTAATTTTAAACCAGTAACGGTCAATATCATAAGTAAAAAAAAGTACTTAATTTTCTTTGCTTGATAATTATTAAATTTGGGACAAAAAACGAGAAAACCACATATCAAAAAGGGAAAGAAAACACCTCCTACCTAAAATAAGACATTGAAAGGTTATAATATTAGTAATAGTAATTTACGAATTGATTATTATCAGCGTTCATTTGATTTTTGCTAGGGCTTTGCACTGGCCATCCCCCCCCCCCCTTGGATACGGCTCTGTTTTGGGTGTTTGGGTGACCTAAAAGTTTTTGTAGGTAATTTATTTTGAGGTATTTTCCAAGGTAATGTTAAGATTTAAAAAGATTATTCAAAATCTTCAAATTCATATTCAAATCCTCAGGTCAATTTTGGCTTTTAAGGTAAAACAACAAATCTTGAATTTTGAGTATCTCTCCGGAAAGTCAAGGAATTGTACAAATTTCTCTTGACTGTACGTTTTCTTACCAATTTTTAATAATAACTTTCACTTAATTAGCAATGATTCATATAACAAACATCTAAATAATCCGTTACCAAAATGGTAACAGAAGTCAAAAAAGCATTCAAAGAATGTTTATTAAGAGGCTTAGTTCTCTTCTAAAATAAAAATAAGTTACATATGTCCAATCTATCAATACCTAAATTACACTGTTTTCATAAAATCCATAAGCCAGGGAAATCAGTACTACCCTTTGTTTCAGTATTAGGATCCCCAACTGTAATTAAATTTGTCAACATGGTTCACGAATCAGTTCAGAAATTTACCTGATGCACAATCTAGTTTTTCAGTTAAACATTCAATAGATTTTGACTGAGAATGTTAAAAAAATGTTGAAGAATGTTAAAAATATTAATTCAAGAAGGCGAAACTGTTGTCTCTTTCAGTGAATGAGGGCAAAAGTAAAGCACAAAGTAAAATACTCAGCAACAAATTACCCCCCCCCCGCCATCGACATGGAATTGATGAAATTAAATTTTGAAGAACATTGTCTTGGATATTTTTTGTGTGTATATACACACTTCGTTGATTTTATCATTCAGTGACTATTTATTGGGCTTATATTTATGGGGTTTAATTCTGGCGATTGTGTCGGCCATGGCAGAAAACGTATATGTATTATTGCATTTTAGCCATTCTTGCACTAGTTGTGAAGAGTGTAGGGTCATTATTATGCGGCAAAATAAAACGTAAAGGCATTTCCCACTCGGCATACGACAGCATCACATTGTGCAACAGATCCCTGTAAATGATACGATCCACTGTTTCATCGATGAAGTGCATGAAGTGTACTCTTCTCCAAGAAAAGCAACCCCATAAGAAAACGCTACCTTTGCAATGTTTAATCGTGGGTGTAACATACTTAGGATTAAACCTAGTATTTACTGGACACCTTACACGTTTCATACCATCCTAATTGAAAATTTATAGCGAGTTTCATCGCTACATGGGAGCTTTTGCCAGTGGTTAGCCGTCCAATTCAAATGCTCTGTTACAAATACAAGCCTGGCTCATCTATTCCTGAGCGAAATAAGTGTTTTGTTGGCTGGGCGTCTACTAAAGAATCTGGCTGCAACCAGTCCCTTTTGAATTGTTCGAGGGCTAATTTATATTTTCTTAATAACAGCAGTAATCCTGGGCGAAGATGACCAAAGGTTATTTTGCTAAATTCTTTTCAGTTATCAACTCGGAGTCTTTATTATCGAAGTTATCAAGGACACACTTTATGACCCGTCTTGGAGATAAGACTGCGGAACAACACTATCAAGCAAATGTTCTCGTCCTTGTCAGAGGCCAAAATAACATCAAGACGCTCAAAAAGAATCAAACAATCTATGTAACCGTTTACGTTACTGCACTGGTTGATGAAGGACCCTTGTATTACAGTTCATTGCTGGACTTACTTAAAAGGATTTAAATAAAACTTAAATGGTTCTTGTGCTCATATTACTTATTAGGTATTATGATGGTTTGATTATTGTTACATGGCACAGTTTCTCATTAAAATACCTAAACAACCTTAGAAAGATCATCGTAATTCATTTTGCGTCTATCGGATCATATCTTAAAAATGAGTCTGATTCGGAAGCCGAAAATGAAAACTAGCCTATATGTTCTTATAGTATGTAGACGTTCCATGTATCTGTAAACTATATTTTTTTACTGTAGATCTTTTGTAAGACATTTACTTAAATGCCCAAAAATAAAGCCTACATTAATCTGAGATCTTTACCATTATTAGTTCTTATTCTTTCAACTTAGCAGCGAAAGACTACGTTTGTAACAGCCTATCATTCTAGCCATTTTTGATGTAGATTCTTTCTGATTGATCAGAAGTTCTTTCTGATTAAAATATCGACAATAGAGAAAACGTTTATTCTGCGACATATGACCTATTTTTAAGAAGATTTTCCATGGTCATTTAATGCCACTGTAATGATATTAGTGAACCTATGAATTTGATCGATAATTGAAAATAAATATTCACATTGTCCTGGGGATGGAAGTTCAAAGTTGACCAAAATCATTTTTAACTAAAAACCGTTTTATTTTAATAAAGTCGAATTTATACTATAGTAGTATCAAAACTACCAGTACTATGGAAGCTATTAGTACCATTATTCTTTGCGTGAGAGAAATTATATGGAGCAGATATAATCTATATTACATAGTTTTTTAATTAAGACTGCATAACTTATTATAATATGGATGCGACCAAATAAATGGCTATCGCGTCTGTCAAATTATCGCATGTTTCAAATAAACATATTATAAGAACAAAGGAATTAAGTGGTTCTGACATACGTACATTGAAAATTATAAAACAATTTATAAAATATTTAAATCGTCGTCTAAATGCAAATATTATGTCATAAAATAAATATCGAAAATCTCACTTATTTAGTGTAATTTAACTTTTACACTTATTTAGTGTAAAAAAAGTGGGAATATTATGTGGGATTTTAAACCTATCCAAAAATCTGTATAGGGTGTCTTATATGAAATCTAAAAATGGTAGCACATCCTGTGAAACCGGAAGTTATACAATGTCATTTATATGTCGCAAATTGACATTTATAATGCATGTAAAACGCCGAACATTTTAAAACTTTGTATTAACAAATAAAAAAAGAGGGGTATACCGTCGTCCTATGTGACCTAATATATCTAACAGAGTTCTTCAAAAAAGTTTTTTTTTACCATTCAATTTTTTATCTAGTGTATGTTTACTGCTTAGATCCTGAGTCCCGAAAATTACGGATCCAGTATTAGTGGACTCTTCCCATGGAAAGTAATATTTATTTATAATTTAATCAAGTGATTGCTTTCTCTCTTTACCAGATACATGCCCTCCTGCCATACGTATTTTACCAATTCGAAATTTCCTCCAGCAGTAAATTTTTGTTTGCCGCTTGTACCTCAATTTGCGGAAGAAAATTAAACTGGGAGTATATTGGGAGCATTACTCGCCTCTTAGAAAAATTCAATTTCTTTCCGTTTTATATTTGCGGAATCGTTCACATATTGGTTTGTTTGAAGTAGTCTATAAATATCAAAAAAGTAACCTAAATATTTGATCGTATTGGAATTGGCGTCTCGTTTGATTTCTTTCTCACCCGGCTTATCCACATCAAAAAGGGAGAAATTTATTTATTGTAGATAGAGAAATTCAGGGAATCGGATGCTGTGGTCTTTGTACTAAATTGTCACTGAAAATTCTTACATCGTGCGTTTCTCTGTGTTTTATATAAGAGGTCCATAAAAAATATTTTTTTTAATGTTCCTATGAATTATTGATTACCTAATAACATTGCATAGTAACTTTTTTTTATAGTAAAATTTTGATGAAACACAAAATTAGAAAAACTGAACTCACAAGACATGTGGCAAGAAATAGTATAAAATAATAAACAAAATATTCACCGGAAATTTATCATTAACATCACTTATCACTAACATCACTTTCTCGACAAGAACCCAATGCAATATTGGCTAATTTCTATCGTGATCCTTTTCCATTGCGTTACTGTTTCGAAGAGTACAGTAAAATTTTTACATTTTTCATTACGAAGATCCAATTTTATACGGATGCATCAATTATAATGTTTGCTCCTTTTCACCGTAGAAGGCCTCAATAAAATAGAGAATAAAATCAATCAGGATCAATGTGAGAGTCAAGGGGAACTCATGATAATCAAGCCACCTCGATTTGAGTCCCACAAGACGATTTCTACACATTTCTGGAAGATGTTCCCCATGTGGTGGTTGACTCCATCGACGATCTCTGGTATTCAACCAGAGATCGTTATGTTATACTGTTTGCTTTAGAAAATAGGCTGGGAGGCTAATCTTCCCTTTAAAGCAAATTATTTTTTTTAAGAAACCGCTGATGATTTATTACTTTTTCTGCCACATTGACATCTAACATTCATGAATTAATCACAGATAAGCTTCTGTTTTCTGCAGCCACCTTTTGTCGAAAAACTAAACGGCCATAAAATAAAGCCAATATTTTTAATTGCAATTTTCACGAAAACGGTTAACTTTTCGAACATTGAACAAGAAAAAAATTATTTCCATTATTTAATTATTTTCAATATGGTGTAACTAGATTTAAGATATTTTGTATTGTCTAAGAATTATGGGCCAAAAACTAATCAAGTTTCAGGTTAACTACCCCTTCAGTTTTAAGTGAGATAGATAAGAATCTTGCCGATTATTTGCATCCTAAGTGTTCCGTTCATATCAAATTTTCTTTTTCTTTTTTTCTTTTTTTTTATTTTAATTATCATTAGTAATATAAATTGAATTGAATCGATCGCTCATTTGGCCATACTTATAATAAATATAACACGCCGTATATGGTCGGCAAAAAAGAGGGAGATTTTTTTGTCATACCTTTTTTGAGTGCGAAATGAGTTCGTAGAAGGAGACAGAATACAATCAACTACCGCAAGAGTCGCTTTCCCGCATATTATCGCAAGAGAATATTCGAAAACTCCGTGTCGACGAGTTCTCACAGATATATCTATCGCTTTACCGCATATTACCGCAACTGCTTAATTTTCGGAGTGAAGTTCCTGACCAAGAAAACCCAGCCCTCCGGTACCGGAAAGAAGAGGCTTGGATGACACAAGGTGGACGACCAACAACCACTCCCGTCATGTAAACATAGGTTATCTCCTCTTTCTTTTAAATAATTTCTCCTCTGTAAAAGGTGTGTGTTTAGTAACAAAAAATTAGTTATTGAACATAACACTAAGAGTGAGCGCTCATGCCAAATTTGAAAAGTTGATCTGTACACATGTTGGAAATATTTTATAAAAATAAATTAAAAATTAAAACTTTGAAAGGCTGTAACTCCGCAGGGATGCTTAATTGTATATAGGTAAATTGTGTTAAATCGACTTGGTTTTGATTCAGGAACACGATGTTTTTATAACATATCCACAAAGTCCCCAAATTTAACCGCTTCTTTGCAGTTGCATTCAATTTGTCTGAGAGTCATTTCCTACATTTCTTCTGCAGGATCCAAAGCGGCGCAAGTAACAATGTCAAAATTTGGTTGTGAGGTACATTCTCCATATTAAATATCAGTCACACCATACGTTTACTATAACTTTCAACTTTCCATTTGGCAGGAAAACCGAAACACAAGAACTTCGAAATGGAAATTACATGTTTACTTACTAGATGCAGCTGACGGCGGCGTTCAGATCAACTATAGTTCTGATAAGCATTTAATCTTACTATATGTTAAATGTTTTGTTTTTAATTGTTTTGAACTGTTTTTCATCATTATGGTGCAACAGAAAAGTATAAGAACACGCAACTTTAGTGCTAGCATAATGCTAAAAATGCACATATGAGGCACATTATTAAATAAATTAGCAAAAATAAATGAAGTTATTAATACTGATAAATACACAGACCTGTTCATGCACTTCTCTAAACCACATAAAATAACACAGGTCTACAAAAAAAAGTTCTGTGTTTGCCATCAGACCCATCATTTCATGTGTATTTTGATGCACTGAAACCAAATTTGGCAAAAAATTTCTCCCGCCTCAATTTTCCTCTCACCCCCATATAACCCCCATAGAGGAAATTAAAAAAAATTATTTTGATTTTTTTGGGTCGCTGATCACGAATCTGAAGCCAAGAATAAATTTCGACTTAATGACAGCTGTCAACAAGCTGTCAAATTTCACTAGAAAGTAAAAAGTCGATATTAAATGCATATTATTAAGTTTTTTGGGTTGCTGATTACGATTCTGTGGTGAAAAATGATTTTTGACATAATTCATTTTTAATTTCATAATCGTAATCAGCAATCCAAAAAATTTAATAATATGCATTTAATATCAACTTTTTACTTTTTTAGTGAAATTTGACAGCTTGTTGAAAGCTGTCATTAAGTCGAAATTTATTATTGACTTCAGATTCGTGATCAGCGACCCAAAAAAAAAACAAAATAAAAAATTTTGTTGCAAAATTTCCTCCATAAGAGTTTATGGGGGTTATATGGGGGTGGAGAGAAAAAATAATGCGGTATAATTTTTTTTTGCCCATTTGGTTTCAGTGCATCAAAATACATAGGAAATGATGGGTCTGATCCCAAAGACAGAACTTTTTTTTTTTGTAGACCTGTGTAATCTTTTAATGGTGAGAAGGCCCGCAGCTATCTGTAGTTTCCATTGGAAAACTGCAGTTAGCTGCGGATCCTTTACACTACCTCGCCTTAGATTCGTTCGACCCTCATTCTCACATTTAGTTGGCGTAAATACGAGATAAGTATACCACTTATCAATACCTCTTGAATCTGTAATACCCTTTGTACCCTCACGCATATGGTATACCTACTTAATGTCCTTTTTAAATGGGTACATGGTGAAAAAATTCATTGAAAAGCCCCTCCACCATTTCATCATTTCTGTTAATATTTGAGCATACCAATGCAATTAAATCGAAAGTGGACAGACGCCTATAGGTATTGCATAATACGTAAGTTTGTTATATTGTAAGTTTGTTACAAGCTGAATAGCAGCTCTCTGTGTTTCAACTGTATAAAACTGTAGTAAAGTTGATAAATAACGTTATAAAAACTGTGTAATAACTATAGAGCGCAAGTTAATTACTTTTGTCTTACATTACATATGAAACTTTTGGAGTGAATTTGACAATTGCTGTGTAATCTCCAATATGTTTAATTAATATGAGTTGTGAACTGTGTAAAGCGAAGTTTACGAGATGGCAAAACCGTTTCCTGAGATGGTTTTTGTGGTGGAACGTTTCACACATCCTGCTGTAATGTTTCTACAGATTGTCTTAAATTAATGGAAAAAATCTTCTGGTGTAAAATAGTTTTGTGAAAAATGCTCACTGTGTTTAGGAAAAGGCGACTTTCAAATTTTTAAGATTGTATTCGAAGAAAATGTTAATAAAACGCTTGGCGATATGGAAAACTAGTTTGCTCAGTTAAAATATGAAATAAAGCAAATGACTGTTTCAAAATGGGAGGCGATGAATGCCGAAATTAAGGATAATGTTGTTCAACTTGCAGAAAATAATGTTAAAGAGGTTCATCCAATTCAGGGCGTGGTAAAAAAGGCGGCCCACACAAAGGCGTAGCCGGGGGCGATCGCCCCCATCGCCCCCCCCCAGAGGGTCAAGTAAAAAACAAAATACTCGGGGGAATGCGGTTGCCGTTGCCTCTACTGACCTTTTTTTTGGCTTTTTTTGTTTAATCTGCATTGGGCGCCCCCCCCCCAAAGATAAACACTGGCTACGCCCTTGCTCCCACATACTCCATAGTACTCAAAAGTAGATCTGCGGTTATTATAAAACCAAAAGAAACATCTCAGAAGAATTCCCAAACAAAATCTGATCTACGACATATAATTGATCCTAAGGAAGATCCGTATTTCCAGTGTTAAAAATATTAATCATGGAGGTGTTGTCAGTAACTGCTGTAGTGATTCATAAACACTAAAACTTAAAACTCTTGCCAAAACAAAAACTTAGCGACAGCTATGAAGTAAAAAATGGGAAATCCGAATCCAAGAATACGCGTCGTAGGAATATCTGAAAGACTGGACGAAGAAACAATAATTGGATACATAGTGCATCAAAATAAAAACTTGCTGAATGAAGATTCTGAAGTATATATTGTGAAACTGTGGCCGACAAAGAAAAACAAAGACATTTTTCAGGCTGTCTTGCAGGTCAACTTATGTTCATATACATAATAATATAATGTCCATGGCTAAATGTAAGATATTCATTGGTTTTGACTATTGTGATGTATATCACCATATTATTGTGAGGAGATGTTTCCAGTGCAATGCATACAATCATACTTCTGACAAATGTAATAATAAAATAAGCTGTCCTAGATGCGCTGGTGAACATTCTGTTAGAGATTGCAAAGTGGCTGATACCGAACTAAAATGTATCAACTGTTTGAAATAAAAAAAAAAAACAAAACAAAAAACTCTGATCTTCGTGTAGATCATGCAGCTTGGGGTGAAAGTGTACTGTATATAATGAAAATCTTTAAAACAAAAATATATGGTCCATAGCAATTAAATAATCACTTTGACTTGACCGATGGTGGAAATAACTCCCGCAGCAAAGATAAAACCAAAAATAATTACCAACTTTTTTACTATGTACTATCAGAACGTACGCGGACTAAATACAAAAAACACATGACTTATTAAAGGCTTCCTTCTCATGACAGTACAGCACTTACAGAATCGTGGCTCCATGCAGAAGTTAGTAATACTGAAATTTTTTCACCAGATTTTAATGTTTTTCGTTCTGACAGGGATTCCAAAACTTCAAAAACTAGGGGTGGTGGAGTTCTGATTGCAGTAAATAATAAGTATCGCTGAATGCAATTGGATATTGAGTGTGTAAGAGCCGTGACTCCGCTCATTGATACTGTAGGGAATAGATTTGTATTATAAATCTATATGCCTATTCGTAGTTTATATTCCTCCTTCGCATAATAGTGTCACTTATTATAACGCATATTTTGAAACCATTGAATATTTAGGTTTTTTAGATTATAGTACCATGTATTTTGTTGGTGATTTTAATATGCCAGCATATTCTGAATTCTGTGATAATAATACGATTACTACTCATACCATGTCGTTGCAGACTTTTTTAAACTTCTTTGAGTTAGTACAATACAATAATGTGCGTAACACCAATGAACATATCTTAGATCTTTTCATTTCGAACAAAATCTGTTACGTTGAAAAATCTAATGATATTTTGTTGAAAGAAGATTTGCATCATCCTGCACTTGAGGTAACATTTCAAATTGATAAAACAACTTTGTCGTATAACGTAGCACACACTCAAGGATACAAATTTTCGTAAAGCTAATTTTTTTCTATGTATGAACACATACAGAAACTTTAATTGGAATATATTGCATCAACATAGTGATGTAAACTTAGAATGTGAACTCTTTTATAAAAGTCTAAGAAATATTTGATACCTGCGTTCCAAAAACTAAACCATGTTCATCAAGATATCAGTATCCCCCTTGGTATAATGGCTTAATAATACAAAATATAAAAAACTAATCTAAGTTGTTTAAATTATTTAGAAAAACGGGTAATATCGAAACCTACCGCGAATTCCAACGTTTAAAAGAAGAGGTAAAAAGAAATATCTGTCACTCTGTTCTTTACACTCATATCCAAGGGCAAATGTCCATTCATCAGCATGGTTTTATTAAAAATAGGTCCACTGTTTCCAATCTTTTTTGCGTAACTCAATACATCTCAACTTATTTGGATGCTAACATACAAGTAGATGTTATTTACACGGATTTTAGTAAAGCCTTCGACAGATTTGAACACAATGTTTTGTTACGGAAACCAAGAGAGGGGGGGGAACCCCAACTTAATGATCGATTGCAATATGTTGAATGTGGAGGTGCTAAGTCATTTAATATAGAGGTAACATCTGGAGTACCACAAGGTTCAGTATTGGGGCCACTCCTGTTTGTGCTATTTATTAATGATATTTCCGCATATTTGGACGTTCGCTATTTGTTATACTCAGATGACATAAAAATGTTTCATTATATATCTACGAATAAGGACTGTCAAACGCTGCAGAACAACTTAAATACAATTAATGAATGGTGTTCATTACAATCTTCCTCTTAATGTAAGTAAATGTAATGTAATGTCTTATTCCAGGAAACAAAATCCTAACTACTTTGAATATAAATTAGGTGGTGGTGTTATTAATCGTGTAAATCAGATAGAGAACCTTTGTGTAATTTTTGATGAGAGGTTAACCTTTAATATGCATATAAAAAATATAGTAGGGAAGTCCTATAGAAATCTCGGATTTATTATAAGAAACACTGCGGGATTTAATGATATAAATACCCTAATATTTCTCTTTAACGCTATTGTCAAATCAAAATTAGAATATGCATCTATAATTTGGCATCCAGGTTACATGATACATACAGAAGACATTGAAAATATTCAAAGGCGTTTTTTAAAATATCTCTCTTTTCGATTAGATGGATTTTATCCACCTACCGGTGTACCTCAAATGTTCCTTCTTAATAGATTTTCGTTTCCAAGCTTGGTAGACCCAAGACGCACTGAATCATTAGTGTTTTTATACAAATTGCTTAATAATATAATAGATGTTCCAGAAATTCTTGGACAACTTCGTTTTTGTATACTAAGGTTAGAGAGTCGTAATAATGTGACATTTTATCTTCATACGCCATGTACAAATTTGCTAAAATTTTCACCCCTTTTTTATGTGTAATAATTGTAATAACCTGCAGGACAGACTAGATATTTTTAACTCCACCATTGGTAGATTGAAGAAGTTATAGTACGCAAAAAGAATTTTTTTTTTGTGTATTGTAGTTTATATTATATATGTACTTGTATGTATGTTTATTTTAAATATTGTATTTCTTGTTTGTATTAATTCCCATCCAGTAATTGGCTTTGGCTGTTGGATGGTGTATTCTAAATAAATAAATAAATAAATAAATAAATAAATAAATAACATAACAAAATTAGTAGTGGTAAAATATAATCAAGCAATCTGCCATTCAATTTATTTTTATATTGTCACAGGTTACTTAATTAACTGCTAGTAATGAAATATGTAGCAGGATTCTTGTAATTGATATGTTGATTAATTGTACATATCTCCAAAATTATTGTTGATTGAATTGAGATAAACCCTAATGATATACATGTTATGGCGTTGTATTTGGGATGAAATAATGCGTCCATTTTTGTAAAAAAAATGGGCCAATCCATTAAAAAAATATAGCTGCCTGTATCGTATGTATAAACACACTGTAGAGTAGATTTAATGATAATAAAATAAAAATCCAGTTTTATCTCGTTTTTTACATTTTCCTTTTATTTCAATTGTTAACCGAAATAATGTGGGGGCATTCAATGGATCACCCTATACATTATAAAAATATAAACACAATCGATAGCGATAACATCTACTAAACTACAAGTCGCAAAGTTGTCTTACTCAATTATACCGAAGCTTTCGGTTTATTAATACCCAATTAACAGACGACGAACTCTGGGAGTTAACGAATAACCAACAGGCAAATAAATTTATTTTAGAAAGTCCAAATTAGATTTCCTTAAGGGATTTGTATGTTAATCTATTTTTGTTTGTTGTTTATTTGTTTTTGTTTGTTATTTTTGTTAATCTTGTTTTGTCGTTGATTTGTATGTTAGTCTAATATAAAAATGTCAAATCCCGGATTTCATTAGAGCTGTTAAGTAAGCTATATTCATAACGCCGTAACCTGAGGAACCCATTTAATTATACGAAGAGGGAATAAAATTAAAATTAATTACAGCTATCACCATTTCGCGGTTGAAAAGTAAATCTTTGCGCGACAGAATATCCTCCTCAAATATTAATTAAATATGTAAGATTTAAGGGCGAATTGATAGTGACACTGCAATAAAATAATGAGGAAAATTTCACGAAATGATAATTAATTCGAGCAAAAAGGCAGCGGAAAAGGGAGACAAAAAGTGATTTCAATTAAACTTGGAAAAAGCAATTATTCATCTTAGTACGGAATAACAGCCGTCTTAAACTCTCCGCTCTTATTAAGAGATGATTTATGTTTTTCCTTTTTTAATTCGCATAATGAAATACAGAAAGCAAATTATGATTTACTTAATTTATTAAACTGATAGCTTAGCCAGCTTCTTGGCTCCGTGGTCCAATTGATCTTAGAATCGAATGTATCACAGTCATAACAACAGTTGTGACGAATATAAATTAGATTAAAAATGTAGATTAATAATGTTAGGAACTCAAGAATGTAATTAGAAGCGTACTGTTGTTAATTGTAAGTCTATTACTGTTACTTAAGGGGTTTGTCAATCTGTTATTACCAATTTTCATTTTGTATTCGAGCGGAAAATAAGACTTTAAGAATTGAATTAATTTTGATGTTAATATTAGTAGGCAATCATTACCTTTCTACACTCTACATGTATTTTAAATAAAAACTAGTGAGAATCATTTGGCCACACCAATTTTATTATTTATAATAAGTTGTTCTATGTTACAACAAATGTTAATTTAAACAATTTAAACAAGTCAGTTTTAGACTTCATCGATTTAAATATGTTGCTGACCTTGTCTGACCCACCGGAACACGTCGAATATCATTTAAGGATATTAGAAGGAAGTTCATCACAAAGCGCTTTATTCTCCTGGCAAGGAAATAAGCTCAAACTCCGTTTATTGTTTTTTTGTTATCAGATACGTATATAACAGTGACAACAGCCTAATAAGGTCAAAATATGGATTTGTAATTTTTGACAACGGAAACAATGAATGGGAACTTCTCTTTTTTCATTTAGACTATTTAATGAAAAAGAGAAATTTCTTTATGTGGGTAAAGACCACGACATAAATCGACTTTTTTTTAATAAATCACATGTGTTCATATTCTAAATCAAAAGTAAATTTTGACTAATAATAAGAAAATTTACTGAAATAAGGGTTAGTGATGAGCCTATCCGTTTTACGAATGGGTTTAAAAACAGTTTTAAAAGTATTAGAATTGGATATATCCATAAAGGTTATATCCAATATATACAACTCAATATAATCATAAAGGTTGTATATAATATATAAAGTCCATAAGCCTTTATGGCTTTGTAGTCTTGAAATATATGCTTGATGACCTGATATACCTCTGTGACCTACATTGCCATTAATGATTAATATGATTTTTACGATCTTTATGAACTTCGTGACTTTTATGACGGGATTATTTTGGCTTATATGACCCTTTTATTACCCATACGACATTTATGATTTTTATAACCAACTGACCTATATGACCCTTATGACCCATACGTGTTACTGAATGTTATGATCAATATGACCTTTCCGGCCAATTAGACCTTTACGACCAATGTGATCAATGTAACCTCTACGACCTGTATACAGTACGCGTCACCCTAATGCGTACATAGCAGAATGAAGGGGAATTGATATCATCGCCTAAACATGAGGTGGGAACCAATCGCGATCCAATTGCTAGCGCAGGCGTATGGTAGGCATCCGGTTTGTCGATGGAGATGCATTGGTTGAAATATCTTGCTTTCGAGTTCGCTTCGGCCGGACCATTTGGGACAACATGGTTGACCCACTATAGGAGTCGGAACACCCGCTGTTTTTAGAAGCGGGTCCGGCTCGGAATCGTTTCCGAAATACATATCATTTCATAGAACCTTTTACAATTGATTTGGATTTACTTAATGAATTTTACATTTAAGCCGAAGAAATATTCGAATCTTACTTGCCAATTTTTTATACTTGCCAAACAGGTATTTGGAACAGGTCTGCCCTTGGAATATGAACACATCATACCTGTTATCATAGAATTCTGGATGCCTCGACGTAGCGTCGGCATCTAGAATTTTTCGATAAGGTATGATGTCTTCCTGTTTTATACCGGGAAGACTCGTTTTTCCACGGTATACCTGTTCCAAATACATGTTCCCATAATACCTGTTTTGAGACAAGTAAGACTCTAATACGTATTTGATCAGATTAAAGGTAAAATTCATTCAGTAACACAAAATCATACTGTAACAAAACTGCAACTATTTAACAAGAGACAAGTAATATGACTTTTTGTATTAAACATTTAATGAGTTTTTGTGGGTAAGATCACTGACATTGCGACACCTAAATACCACTCCGTCGTGTAATACTTACTCCCTAGTACTACGTTTATTCGAATATTCATTATTCCATTATGATGTATTTTCTGTGAACTATCGCTTTGCAATAATAGTCTGACTGTCCGAGCTGAATAATAGTCCTAAATCCGACTCTGTTTTGACACGCCGGAAGATTGACTGTGCATAGATTCTGTCTTGTTTCCCTATTGTCACATCAACATAATATTTCTATTAGACATTGGGGGAGGGGGAGTTATTTTGTAAATAGACTTGGAAGGACGATTGAAAATTACAAGGATTTTACAATATACGGATCACATATTTTATGTACTCTTTACAATCGTCGATACATATAATTATTAGTGATCGCCGAAAGTGTAAAATATATTAGATTCGAATTAAATAGATTCGAATATACATCAAAAAATGTACCTGGTACGGTTATAAAAGAGGCATTTTGGTTCTATTTGTGCATAATGTTTTGCGAATGTAGCCTTGCGCAGAACGTGGTCGAATATTTACTTTAGAGTTTTTTTGCCAAATATATGAATATCTGATTTTCCATTGCTTAATAGTCATACATTGCGCAAAACATATTTACTTAAGACATGTTAACGTGTCAATGGGAAATACAAAAGAAGACATACGTAATAAATTTCTGTGACTGACAGTGGACGAAACAACAGAATTTGCGGTAATAAGGTCGTAAATGCCCCCGATATTGATAGCCAATAAACGGGTAAACAGCAGCTAAAAGTATAGAAATAGTAGTAACGCGTGTACTGTACTCTGTAGATGCAAAAAATAATAATGTACTGATATTAGTGACAACAAAAAACTGTTAGTAATACCAACAACTGTATGAAATTCGCGAAAATAATTTGCGTGGTGTGCCGCCCTCTGTCCACGTCAACTATTTTGAATTTGCACCTTTAACTTCAGTAGATGTGGAACGATCGTTTTCCTTCTACAGCCAAATGTACAGGCCAAATCGATCACGCTTAACAAGAATAAATGTAGAAAGGCTATTGGCCGTGACAACGTACTCTCGAGCAATGAGGACAGTCGGTGTTTCTGAATGACACAAGCAATAGGTATGTAAAGTCCCTCTATTCTGAATTGAAAATGATAAATACGCCTGTGGCACAAAAAAAAGCGGTGCAACTTTATGATTCCATAAATTCGAAAATTTTGAAATAATTTTTTTTCATTCAAATCAATATAGGAGATTAAAATTAGCCTGCATACAAAACCCTTAATATTTGTAATATAATTTGCTGTAAATAATGCTCATTTAGCCAGACAATCTCAAAAAAATTGGCTGTTTAATAAACCTAGCTGAAATACACGTCACTGGCGTCTTAAACAAGTAAGAATTCCTAATGTCGTAAATCATTTTAACGACGTCGTAAAAATTTTATGGCACAGTGGACCGAATAAGTATTTAACGAATGTATTCGATGCAAAGCACAATAGTCAGTCTAATGGATCGTTGGCCGGTGTTAGTACCGGTCAGCGATTTCCAGCCAAACAGCGAAGCGTTGCAGGCTCTTTTCTTAAGTAAAATTCAAAATTTTCTTAAGTATTAGTATTATACATAAAGTTGTTTTAATTTATAATTATTTTTTCGAGCAATTTTAAACGCTTTATTTTAATGCTAACTAATAAATTTATATCTATGAATTTTTTTTAAATATTTCCAAACTAGCTGTCTAAGAACGTCACGAACTAACAGTTTAGTGAAGTATGAAGTATAATTGTACAGTGAGCTTAGCAATTTTAGAAGATATATCTGACAACCTTGCTTTTATTTTAACTATTTTCAATTTAGAATGGAAATTCTATACATATATTATTAATACATTTTTACTCCTGTCTTTTTGATCTCTCATATGTTATCGTCCGTCAAAAACATGACGGATTACGAGTCCGGCCCTGCGTTACAGCACACGTTCGGAATCCTAGGCATAACCGTCATATCCAAGTGTCATAATTTTATATAGATATAATCTGATTTAGTCTAATTAATATATGATTATAGAATATAATCTAATATTGATTGAGTCTAATTAAATGTGGAAAAATTGGATATAGTAGTAGTGTAGTAGTGATTCCATTGACAACGGTTTTCTCATAGACGGTGCCCATATATACAAAAAAAAATAAAAATGTTGCCGAATTAAATCTAATGTTTCCTTTCGGATACATTATGTGAGGTATTTTGCAGAAATATTATCGAGGGTAGAAGGATATAGGAGAAGTGAAACGATTAGTTATGAGTGTTTATCTTTTCTGGAATGCGGAAGGTGGCCGGGATCGTCGCAACTGCGCTAGATCGAAGACCCCAATAACTCGGGGTAAGAGTGCCCATAAAACTGCGGATCGCGATGGGCTTGCGGTGAGGCAACAGTTTTCTCTCTTTTGCTGCGACATCTTAAACTTACGGCGGTTGACCCAAAAAATACGATCCCATCGCTTTGGGTAAAGTTATCGACTGCCAAAGAAGAAGGTTTTTTAAATGACGTTAGAGGCTCGTGACGCTTTTTTAAATGTTTTTTTTTTTTGTTTTTAATTTAACGTAGGTAAGGATTTACATTAAGCATTTGTTGCTATAATAATTCTGACGATGGTCTGTCATAATAGGTCCAATATGTTCTGAAACGTCGAGATTTTAAGTTTTAAGAAGAAAAAATGTTCGGTGTCTATCTGCCATTCTGTCTCTCTGTTAACCTTTTTGTGTACAGGATAACTTGAGAACGCGTTAATATATCAAAGTGTACCAGTTACATACTTATATACTACGACGATGTCTGGAGCCTATTAGATTTTGGGCATAATCACTTACGGGGTTGGGTCATAAATGGAGGGAATACACTTTTTTCTTGTCTGTAGGTAATTCGCAAACGATGCAAGATATTCGTTTCAAATTTGAGACACATATGTTGTACATGTGTCTCAAATTTGTCAAAACATAGTGTATATAAATGTAAAGGTTTTTAGCTTAATAGGGTTGGGTTGGTCGAAAGGGGTATTAACCCTTAATAACCTAGCGGTACATATATGTAACGCAAATTCCCTATATAGTTTTACGTCCCTCTTTGAAAACTTTTGCTACTAACTAAGAAATGGCTACAATTTGCATACCTAAAGACATGCCTATACCAGATGTGCCAGTGCTTTAGAGATCTAGTTTGTTTTGTCTATGTAGTAAGCTGATTTCTCAAGTGTTGTTTTCAATTCGTACCGAAAATGGATATTCAGTTAGAGTAAGTATAATCTCTTTTATACTGTTTCGTAAATAACGATTAAATCATATGTAGTGACGTCTTCAATAGTGCCACTATTGGATTTTATATTATTCTCTAGGATAACTTTTCTGGTTTGTTACTTGCAAAATACTAGTGTTACATATACATATGTAACGCTAGGATAATATATTAGCACTATTTTATAAAATAAAGGTTACAGTTTATACGTTTATTTTGCCTTAGGAGACAACTTTCTCTGCAAGAAGCATTAGAGTTGGCTTATGCCGAAGATGATGCTGATATAACTGCGATATATACTGAGCCTCTTGAAATTAGTGTGCTGTCAGACGAGGACTCTGGGGCCGAAGATGACGATGGGGATATAAATAGATTATCTGGACGTCAACTTCGAGCTGCAGTGGAGATTCAACAACGGAATAAAGTCCGGATAAATAGTGATACAATAAATCAAGGCAAATATTACGATATAGATACGCAAGAACCTCTTATCAAGGAAAAGCAAACCAATTTTATTGGGGCAAGTGGCGATCTTCAGAGTGGAGGTAAAAATTTCATACCTCCAGATTTCTCAGATTTTGCCGATAGTACACCTGTGGAAGTGTTTGAGATGCTTTGGGATTATGAAACTTCTAATTGATGAAACTAGAAAACATGCTCTTTTTAAAAATGCCCAAGATGCGAATATTACCTATGAGGAAATAAAATGTGCTGTACCAATACTTATTTTAAGTGATTATGATGTTAAACCAGCAAGAAGATATTACTGGGATTCTAAATCAGATATGGGAAACCAGTTGGTAAAAAACTCTATGCGTAAAAACAGATTTGAACAAATAATGTAGTTTTTACATTTGGCAGATAATAATAAACCGGATGAAATAGATAAGGCATGGAAAATTCGTCCTTTGATGGACAAGTTGAAGTATAAATTTTTAACACACTGTGTACACAATTTGTTTTGTTTTTGCTCACATATCTTCCTAGCGTTACATATATGTAACAGTATTTTTTGGCAAATGCAGTATTTTTTTCTACCACAAATTAGTGGTGTTGGTTTTAGAGAACCCTAAAGTTGTGAAATATTCACAACAAAAACATTTTTGAAAAAAAAAATCAAAATTCAGGTTATTAAGGGTTAAGTAACATATGGTAAAGGGGTATGGAAAGAGCAACATATGGTAATTTCTTCTGAACGCTAAAGTCCGATAATGCGAGTGCAGCAACGCTAGGGCGGGTTGCGTTTCGGATAGATGACCGTAAACTTTCTGTGAAAGTTTGTCGGGCAGAGGCATCTAGTGGAGGGTACCAGAGGTGGCAATCTGAGCCATCTGCTGAACCTCTGTCAGTGGGTTCAAGTCCCGCCTAATAGACTTGGCAACTCTATTAGGACATGGTGTTATTGTGTGAGTGTATTGGGGGTTAGGTGGAAGAGTGCCGAGTCGAACCTCGCCTCCGTAAAATCCAAGGCACAAAAAAGGATATATTAATAGTATTATATATTTTAATAATTGCAGAGTGGGCAAAGGTCTATAAAATTATTTTATTCTTCTTTGCCCCCCACGGAATACGGAGGGGGAGACTTGAATAAAACATTGGGAACACATTAAAATTTGTGAAAACATACGTGCGATAAACTAAATAATGAATTCATTAGTCTGATGGAGTATTTGGTGTACAAGGAGAAGACTGTTATTTCACTGATTGTCAATAAAGGTCTTAAGGGGGCTTTCCCGCTTTTCGGTTTCAATTTTTTTTTTACTGAAATCGATGCGTTATGCATTCAAATTGATTGTCCTGAAATTTTAAAGTGATCCGTGTATTAGATTTCGAGTTACAGCCGGATTAGTGACGACGGTCCCGGCGCTTGAAAAGAGTCACGCAGGGAAAATGGAGGTGGACAGTGTAAAGGAAGTATTTCAACAATCTGAAGAAAAGCATACTGTAAAATATGCTCAGTATATTGGCGACGGGGACAGTAAGACCTCCAAGGCGACTTTGGATTTGGACCCGTACAACAACGATCCGAAAGTAACGAAAAAGGAACGCGTCGGTCACGTGGAGAAAAACGCATGGGAACCAGGCTCCGTAATGCGAAGAAAACAAACAAGGGACTCGGGGGAAGAGGTACAGGAACACTGACCATCAAGGTAATAGGTGAATTGACAACTTATTACGGCCTGTTACTTATTATCCATATTCGGCGAAATACGGATTCAGTGGAAAAAATGCGTGACGCTATCTGACGTGAAGCCAAAATGAGGTCTACAAGACAGAGGGAGGGTGTCCTGTACGGGCCCCGAATTGATGACGAACTGTAAGTAAAAAAAAATCATAATTACATGACAAAAAAACGTAAAAAAACCTTCAAACGCATTTTTCTCAAAACAACGTTTTTGAAACTGGAATGAGATTTTTCTCGGACACTAATTAACCGATTTTAATGATTTTTTCTTTTAAAATGTTCACAAATGATGCCATTAGTGATCAACATAGGATTTTTTTGATATTGCAAAAATTCGATTTTTAATAACAATTTAAAGGTAGAAATTTAAGGTGAAAATCGAACTTATTTTTTTCAAAGTTGCACCAAATCGCGTAAAATTTGAATTTCAAAAAACCCCCTATGATATACACTAACAACAACCCTATATTTTATAAAAATGTTTAATTTTTTTTGTTTTCAGATGAATAGCGTCGTAGAAAATTCTCATTAACATGAGACATGTCCGCCTGAAGTAGCTGCATTGGAACAAGGATCGACGGCCGCCATTTTGGTTTAAAAAAAGAATTAAAAAACTAAATGTAACCTACATACAAAAAAAATAACCTACATACAAAACATTGTCTCAATCCGTTTTATACTTTCCACAAAAAAAAATCCCAAAGACACCTTTTTTTTCCAGCGAAAAAGCGGGAAAGCCCCCTTAAAGGACATAGGGCCATAAAGTTCATATGCGCCATAAAAGTCTTATGCTCCTAATGGTTATAATGATAATTAGTTAGTAGATATGAGTTCGACATAGTTCTAAAATAAAAATGTAATAACAATTTCATTTTCAAAAAATCAGATTTTCAAGCAGTTTCCATGTGGACGTATCACTGAGTCATTTTACTGAATTTTGAAATTCTCCAAATAACTGGTGCAATTATCACAATTATAGACATTAATATGGTTCTAAATGTAGAGCGATACACCATAAATGTCTGTCCCTGTAACTTGATTATTTCTAGACCAATTCAAAAAGCTCTGTGTTTGTGAAGTAATTTTAGTATTTTATTAAGGCAAGCTAATTGTGAATGTCAGGTAACGTTATGTTTTTTTTTTGTGAAACTATGGGATTATACTTCATATGGTTCAGGAATAAATTAATTTTTCCTGACCGCATTTTTTTAAGGTAATGGTGATCTCGTGAGGTGATACAAAATGTTTATCTATATGAATATTTATTACCGGTAGATAATAAGTTATACATGTCCTAAAAAAATAAAAATAAAAATATATATCTGGGGGAAGAGACTAACCAGGTCAATTACATCATTTAAGTGAACATCATTATACTCGTAAATAAATATACTGGAATAATAAGTTGAACTTCACTAAAAGTACGATTCGTATAATTACTGTTGTTATTAATATCATATTTCATCTTTATGTTAAGCCAGTTAACTCGTTTTTCGATAACATGGCGGCAAAACGTAGGATACTCTTTTTTAACGCTTAATTAATGAACCTTTCGGAGTAAAATTGTCCTTCACGTTTTCTTATTATTTAATTACATCGAATTTTTTTCTTGCGTGCCCAAATTTCAGTTTAGTTGCCATTTGACGCGACACCTTGTTTGCTCTTTTAATTTATTTTTTAGCAAGGAAGCATGACAAGGGACAATTCACGCGGCATATTGAATTAGTATCGACTTTTAGGTACCCACACAAGGAGGGTTTTGTTTTTCTTTATTATCTCAACTTCCATCCATTTACATCGCCTTAAGTTTATTGAATTAGTGTAACATGTAAAAATGAAATTCGTATTTAAGTATAACCTTTCCTTCAAAGTGTTCAAAGTGTTTTTTTTTTCATGAAGTGGTTTATAGCTTTCTAAAGAACAAAAAATTTCCACAAGAATAAATTGAACACATAAATAATTTTAATGAAAGTTACAATGTATGTTACAATACAGTTCTGAATGAAGGGGCTTGTATGTTACTAATACAGATTTCTGGTTTACCAATGGTAGTTACAAGTAGGTTTTTTTTTTTTTGTCTTTTATAATAACTCAAAAACATATGTGTGTAGAGTGTTTACGTAGGTATAAGAGAGAGCCAATAGCGGTTTGTCTAATAATCATTCGGATTATGACCTCTAAAACAATAATTATTTATATCGTGTACTGAAATTATAATTAGGTACATAATATACGAGGTGTGTAAATTAAGTAATGAGACTGGCAACGTAGCGCCTGATCTAGTAACACTGCGGAGACGGGACATGGAAGGGCGGTAGGTTAACATGTAGTGCACCTTCAGTACATGTTTGAACTTGTTAGAGTTATTTGGTTGTTTTTGTGACTGTTTTCGTAAACCGTTTTTTTTTCTAGTGCGTTTTAAAAATGAATGACATTAATTTTGAGCAACGGTGTGCTATTAGGTTTAGCTTCAAACTTGGACACAGCGCAACGGATACTTTTGCAAAACTTCAACACCCCTACGGAGACAGTGTTTTTTTTTCAAGAGCCCAGGTTTTTCTGTGGTTTAAGGCATTCTCAGAAGGAACAGTCGATTGGAGATGAACCACCAACGGAAGGCCTTCATATTCAAGAACCGATCAAAATGTTGATAGAATACGGGATCTTATGCGTTTAGATCGTCGGTTGACGACAAGAATGATCGGGGAAGAGTTAAATTTGAATCACACCACTGTTCATCAAATTTTGACCTAACGAATTGGGGATGAGAAAAAATCTGCGCAAAAATGGTTCTAAAAAACCTTTCGCAGGAACAAAAGAACATAAGGAGAGAAAGGTGTCTTGACTTTCTGGAAGCGATTGAAAATGATCCCCATTTTATGGAACGTGTCATTATTGGTGACGAGACTTGAGTGTTTGAGTATGACCCGGAAACCAAGCGCCAAAGCATGGAATGGCACACTTCAAGCTCTCCAAAGGGTCATGCTTGTGAGACCAAACATCAAGAACAACTGGATGTTTCAACACGACAATGCGCCTTGTCACACAGTCATTTCAGTAAACCAATTTTTAGCCAGTAAAAATATTCCTGTGGCTCCTCAGCCTCCTTGTTCACCTCCTCCTTGTTCACCTGACTTTTCTGTGACTTTTTTCTCTTCCCGAGATCGAAAAATCACCTCAAGAGGCGTCATTTTGGGACCGTAGAAAACGTTCAAACGGCTGTAACCGACCAGCTGAAGGCTATTTCAGTATATGAGTTCCAGTAGTGATATGAGGAATGGAAGAGGGAGGGGGGGGGGGGGGGGGGGGGGGGGGGGGGGGGGGGGGGCCCGGGGGGGGGGGGGGGGGGGGGAAAAGGCCGGGGGGGAAAAAACACGGAAGAAATGGAATTTTATTCGAATAAAAAAAATATATATATTTCGTAAGAAATAACAACTTGTAATCAAGAAGAATATATGTTACAAATGCAGATTTCTGGGTAACCAATGATAGTTACCAGTAATCTTTTTTTGTTTATATTCTCAAGAACATACGTATGTTCTTGAGATTTTACGTGGGTATGAGTATAAGAGATAGCCAATAGCGGTTTATCTATTAGTCATTCGGACTATGCTCTCTGAAACAATAATTTATAACGCACACTGAAATTAAAATTAATACGTATTTAGACCAAAGAATCATTGTTTCGTGAGATATACTAACATTTAATATATCAAATTGTTTGCACCCTTCTTTGCTACTGTTTTAAAATATTGCTGAATCTACTGGGTGCATCCAATGTGTAACACCCAATTATAGACCTACTGGTGCGGTATGCGTCGACTAACATCATATTTTTAAATGAAACATAAACTGTTTGTCAAAATTTGCGTAACACTTTTTAGATCAGCGTCAGTTGCTGCTCTATTCGGGCTAGAGACCTGCGATTTTTAAATTTCGGTAACCTGGGGTAGTTTCTAGAATAGTGTTGTTTCAGTCCCCTGAAGTCGCTACACTAACGCTTAAAGGGTTCGTCGTCCATAGCCCAAAAAGCAACCCCATGCCGAAATGCCCATTCATAAGGTTCTGGCGGGAGTTCAAAGACCTATAGAATGGACTGAGAAGGACGCTAGGTGTAAAAACCATATCCTGACACATTTAAGATCTCCCAAATAAGTTTCGATCATTTATCCCATACCTTCAATCCTTTTTCCAGCTTCTGTGAGACACTCCTCTCACTGCGTTTTGTATGATTGGACAACTGTTGGGCGATTCCATTGATCCTGATGCTGCTCAATGAATACATACACCAACCTCCCAACTGATTGAGTTGTCAAAGGGTGAAAACGAATTGGGGAACCCCACACTAATTTATGAGGCAGCGTTAGGGTCTATGTAATCGCACAAGTGAGGTCCGGTCATGTAAAATCCACTGTAACTGTAGAGAGATAGCTCATGGAAGCCAAAAAAGGGTTGAAGCTATAAGACAGCGACCAAACGCTCAAAAAATGTTGAGAAGGTCTTAGTGTACTTTTTAGACCATCCTATAGGTCTTTGAATTGCCAGAATCGTGTGAATTCATATTTCGACATGGTGTTGGTTTTTGGGGCGTGAACGGCAAATCCTTTAAACCACAGTATAGCGACTTCGTGGTAAAAACTCTAGGTAAAAAGGAACAATAAAAATAGTATTTAAATTGATGAATAAACGGTAGTAGCTTTTATTCTATTAAATCTGTTTGGCATTTAAGTAAACTAAAAACTAAAAATATATGTCAGGTAATATATTCAAGGGATATTTATAAATGTGGCATATGAAACGAAGTATAGCATACAGGGTATTTCCAAATTTACTACAAAGATTTTCAGGGTATATATTTGAGGTCAAAATAAGACTTTTTTTCATATAAAAATGTGTCTTAAAATACACCCCTAGATTATTTTGAGCTCTGAATGCAGTTGTATCAAATCTCTTGAAAATTTGCAAGACTCTGTTATTTTAGGCGATATATTCATTTTTTGCCTCAAAAGTGGCGTAATCCTAATTTTAGTGGGATATTGAAGCGGATCAACATTTTAGTCTCTTAGGTTTTTTTTTTATACAACCAACCGTTCTTGAGAAAATTGCTGATGTCGCGAAAGAGGAGTGAAACTAATTTAGTGTAAAAATTATAGATCCCCTCCTTTCCCCCCTTCAATTATATTTACGCCATTTTTGAGGCAAAAATGAATAGAGCACCTAAAGAAACAGGGGCTTGCAATTTTTTTTTTAAATTTGATGTGTAACTGTAGTCACAGTTCAATTTTAGGACACATGTTTATAGAAAAAAAACTTATCTTAACCTCAAAAATATGCCCTTAATACCCTAGTAGCACATTTTGAAACACCCTGTATAAGAATGCAGTGGCAAGTTTTCAAAGTAGGTATTATACTTATTTAATAAACATTTGCAAGTCGCTATTTAGGTCCTGAAGGTACTGTTAAACTTCAAATTTCAAATTCAATTGGCTTTCCTCAAGAGTTAATATCCTCAAATTCAGTAAACGTATCTTCCATATTTATTTCCTTCGATATACTTTTTAAGTATTTTAGATACTTTTTGAGTATCTAAGATATTTTTTTTAGATACAAGATACAAGCCACTTTCAAAAAGAATATAAGATACAGTTATATAGTAGTAAGTAAGTATCCAAAAAACACCCCAAAAAAAAAAAAAAAACAAAAAAAATTAATTTTTTTTTTTTTATAAAAATCTCCCCCCGTGTGAGAAAAAGGGGGGGGGGGGGGGAAAATTTTAAAAATTTTTTCCCCCTCTCCTTTAAATTTCCAAAAAAAAAAAAAAAAGGGGGGGGGAAAAAATTTAAGGGGGGGGGGTTTTTTGGGGGGGGAAAATTAAAATATTTCCCAATGGGGTTAAAACGAAAAAGGGGAGGAAACATAAACGCTTCTTTAAAATTCCCCACTTTTTTTACGGCTTGGTTTATCCATATATTGTTATAAAAATCGATTCTCCTAATTGCATTACATAAAAAATTACATACATAATTGAAGTCAGTAAGAGGAATAACTACCAAAATAATCGCATTTGAATGAATCTTAATCATTCTGTATACATCAAAATACTTTTCTGCCCCCGAAAATTGATTTTTTATTTTTATTCTGATTGATAAATTGAAATTCTTTTATAAATGCATCAAATCGATTGGACGTAATAAAATATAAAATTGTAACTCCTTCAGAACCATCCAACTCACTGTCAATTGGCTCACTTAACCCAATAATCCTGTATTATGACTCCAAAACACCATGACCCCATAACCTGGGGTATAAGAGTATTTGCATACTCTTATACCCCAGGTTATAAACCATAAAAGTCTGAGGAAAAATAGATAGTACGCATTAGATTACCAAAATTATAAATCTCTGGATTAACAGGTTCCCATACCCCTAACCACAAAATCCCATCATCCGACAAACCGAGGCCTGCGAGTAAGTATAACACACAAAACTGAGAAAACATGGACTTTAGAGATCAGACATCCAGAACCATACAATTTAGTGTCAGCTGGCTTATATAACCCCATAATCTTGCAATCTTATAACCTCAAAACATCCTATCCCCTAACACTGAGGGCGCTAAGAAGATTTTATAAGTACAAGACTTCTTTTTTCATCTGCACGCCGAGAATTACGTGGTGCAGAAGTTTACTTACCCCGAGTTATGGGGTTAGGTTATAAGCTGGCTGGTGTATGGGGTTACATTAGCCAGATGAGACTCACTTGTACGATTCTGGACGTCTCACGCATAGAATCCATGTTTCTTAAGAGTTTTGGGGATACTATTTAATTACTCGCAGACCCTAGGTTATAGGATTATTGGGTTATAGTTTCTGGAGATATGGTGTTATAGAGTGTGAATATGTCCCTCCGCAGACTTTAATCCGCAGGGTTCGAGGTTGCTTGGTCATAAATTTTTTCATCCGCTATACATACCTGTAAGGTATGGGATTTCCTAAGGATATTTTCCACTAAGGGGAAAACCTGAGGCGATACGGTTTAATCAAGCTTACATTCATATTTAGGACATCCATTTGACTGGAAAAACATCTCTCGCTTAACCATTTATGTAGTATCTAAGGCTTCGGAATTTATTTTCTCAAAAATTCTAAAAACGGGTTTGTACATATTTAAATTTCTATTAAAATAATCACCAATAAAATTATCGTAAACTACATCGCACCATACATTCAGTTTGTAGGAATATTGCCTATAGGCAGGCATTCTAGATTTTTTTATTGAGTGGCGAATAGATGTTGACAATCAGACTAATTACGTTTTTTCAGTTTAATAATGATATTTCGTCTACCTGATTTTTGAAGGTAAAATATCGTAATTTTTAATAATCAACATGTTCAGACTAAATGTGGTACACACACACACACCCATTTAACGGATGCTGAATTCAGTAGTATATCCATATTTTTTATATGAAAATCGCTATGATTTCTTGAATTTCGGTCATCTAAAATAATCACAGTAGATCTCGATTCTTGTAAGTAAATAGTGTCAGTCTGTGTTATGGTACATTCTTTAATATCATACAATAGCAATAAACAATTTTTGTACATGGGTGTCTAAGTTTTAAAAACATTTTAATGTGTTTGGTGATCAAAGCGTATGGTTGTCCACAATCTAATTATACAGATAAACAAAGACGTATATCATATATTTTTCAACGTTGTGTAGGAGAAATGCGGCATACTAGTGCATGAAATCAATCATTTTATAAAATGTGAGTAGTTTATTCGCTGGTGCACTCGATAATGCACATAAAAAAGCTGTCACTTTAGCAAGACCGACGTACAATGTGTAACATTATTGATTCGCTCCTCAGCTCTTTCAAGATATAGTACAGTGTGAAACAGCCAAATGGAATAAATCCAGTATATAAATGATTGTGTATGTTTATAAAAAAAAAACATACGAAACGCGTCGATTTTAGGTTCTGATATAACATCCTGCAACGTAAAAATGTAATGCCGAAATTCAACCCCCTTCTAGCGACACTTTTCATTCTCTATTCATAAATGCTATAGTTTTAAATTTTATTGCAAAAATTAACAATAAAAAAATAATCTGATTGACAACATTCGGTACAAAACAATAAAGAATGATTTACCAATACCGTTTCATTCTTGATAATGATATAAAATAAAAAAACAATCTCAATGTGGGTGATCTTCAAAGTGCAGGTTTAGAAAACCTTGGCAGCATCCTAATCGTAAATAAAAATGTCTTCTAACGTTTTTCACTTTTTACATCACGTTTCACATTTTTCATCACACTTTTCACATATTCCGTGGGTTATATTTTATGCTAGGAGAGAAACCTGCGCAGTAGATAAAAATGTAATGCCGAAATTCAACCCCCTTCTAGCGACACTTTTCATTCTCTATTCAAAATGCTATAGTTTTAAATTTTATTGCAAAAATTAACAATAAAAAAATAACTGATTGACAACATTCGGTACAAAACAATAAAGAATGATTTACCAATACCGTTTCATTCTTGATAATGATATAAAATAAAAAAACAATCTCAATGTGGGTGATCTTCAAAGTGCAGGTTTAGAAAACCTTGGCAGCATCCTAATCGTAAATAAAAATGTCTTCTAACGTTTTTCACTTTTTACATCACGTTTCACATTTTTCATCACACTTTTCACATATTCCGTGGGTTATATTTTATGCTAGGAGAGAAACCTGCGCAGTAGATACTTTTACTGCCAGAGACAGATATAAGATACTGTGTTTCTTAAGTTTACTCCAAACGTGCACTGAACTTGGACCCGGCGATAATTGAATTATTAATGACTTAAAAGTGAATTTGATTACAAGTGCTAGAATGTCAAATACACATTTTTCTATAACAATGGTATTAGAAATGGTATATTAACAAGAAAATACACTAAAATGTAAATAATAATTTAACCGCTATGTACGCAAGTTGCGCAGTACGGATATTTGCTCAATTTGCCAGGGTCAGATCATATGCACTAAAAAGTTGGAGAAGCAAGTGAAATAACTGATTTCCTTAAACTTGGTAATTATCTCCATTCAAATTTCCATCAATTTCTTGCGTATGCAATTTTCCAATCTCCATTCAATTTTTTGCGTCCAGTCCAGTGACGATTTTCTTTAGACACAGCTGCAGTACAGCTTTTCTTTAGCTATAGTAGATACAGTAGTTTTGTTACGGCGTTTTTAACAAAACTAACAATGCACAACTATGAACAATGTTGATACGTTTTTATATCTTCTTTTTATATGATATTGTCGAGAACGTTCTGTCATTAGTATTTTTCCTTGCCTTCTGATCGTTAAGAAGGTATGAGTTAGAACTATTAGTTAATATTTAGTCAATGAAGCATTTTTGAATTGAGAATGCAAAGACTTTAGAGAAAGAAGAAAATTTGGGCATTGCATTTGTCACTCGAAGGGAGTTGAATTTAGGGATGACATTTTTTAAGTTGCTGGCTGCCATTTGAGAGTCTACAATTGTCGTGTCTGGGTATATTTTATAAATATGCACAATATTGAGATACTTAATTTAGCCCATTTGACTGTTCCACGGTGTAACATGAGGGACACGGTAGGTCACAGTAGCAGGTATGCCGTGCGTGTAAAGCCGACATCGGCCAGTTATGAAAAAGGACAAACGACAAACAGAAGTGAGGCGATAGATAAGAAGCAACCGCACACGCATCGAAGGTAGTGAGGGAATAAGACCGGCCCTCTCACCATCTGTGCTTGTTGTTAGAACGAGAAGTGTAGCATTTCTCCTTTTTCACAACTGGCCGATGTCGGCTTTACACAAACCATATAGTAACATGTATCTTTTTGGAGAAAAATAGCGTAATGAAAGACATAATAATGTTGATAATATTAAAAAGCCCATGTAAAACTTTTAATGACAAACAGGCACAGTGGTAATGTATGGAAGGCAAGCCGCAAGCTAACTGGCTTTCGCAGACCGTCTTTTGAATTTAGTTATTAAAAGCGAGATCGATTTATAGTAAAGTGGAACCGACAACAAGAAATGAAAGAAAGATGCCCCGATGATTTATTACGATTCCGGCACCTCGTATGGCACCGCTTTCGAAGTTCAAGGTCATTAAGGCCTTGTTCTGCACGAAAACCGGGAAAGGAGAAATCGTTATATAATAACCCAACAGCTGCTACATTAAGTCACCGAGGGGGAAAAATTGTAATTTGGTTTTATTGCATTCGGCTGCAGCTTCGGCGGTGAAGGGCACATCTCGAGTGTATCATTCGAGAGAGCTCCGAGATGATTGCTGAAAGTCACTAGTGGAAGTCGTGACTCTTATGCCACTCTCAACCTCATACTCTCCGGTTAATATGATTTGCTGCAAATGTGTAACCCGGATGTGTACAGCGGAGAGAGCTTTATTTCGCACAAATACCAGACCGTCATACTCAAAGATGCGACAAATTTAAGAGGAAAATAGGAAATATGACTAGTGCCATAACAACTACCGCAACTAACAAATCATCATTTTGCATGGGGATAGATGTGTAGGGACAGTTCTTTAAATGAACATACCCCGTTTATTTTTTTAATTCTAGATCAATACCGGATGTTCCAAATTTTTTTTACACAGCCAACAACTTGGTTGTTTGAAGAGATGGAAGTTCGGGTCCAAGAAGGAAGTTGTAGGATCGAAATTAATCATTAAAATGTTTATTATCATTAACAATAACATTATCATGTCATTAAAAAATTAATAAACATTAATAAGTTAATATGGATGATGTATTTTTTCTGTTCAGTTAAGGGATTTTTTTAATGGTACATCCTGTATCTTGTCGCATTGTCTATTTCTGCGTTGTATTCGTTTTACAGGCATATGAGATTTTGGTTAACGAATATGAAATAATACTTATATATGAAGAAAATATTTATATATTTATATATTTAAAAGTCACGACTGTCCTTGGCAGGAAATGTTTGAAGTGTAGCTGAGATTTAATACATTAATCGTTATATTGTGATGTGTGTGTTTTTATTGATCAACTGAAAATTCTAGGTGAGAGAGAAACATGATTCAGACAAGATCGGGGATGTTTGGTGCGAATTACTCAATGGTAGAGTAACTGAATCATACTTCTATGAAGGTTCTCTCAAAAGTTTATCTTGATTTTTTATCTAGAACTCTGTTTGATTTCTCGCCCGTTCCGTACCCCAACTAATTTTTTCTTATTACTCCACTTAATTAAGGATTTGGTTTATGCCGTTATACAAAGAGATCTTGAAGGTCTATAAAAATCGCGAAAGCTTGCAATATATTACTCCTCAAATGTCACATAATAGAATCAGTGTATGCAGAAAGGGCGTTAGTCATGTTTAGGTCTTGGTATGGCATAACAAGAAAATCAAATCGTTCACGTGTATTTGTACATTATATGAAGAAATGGCGTAAGTCTCATAAGCGACTAACATTATACAGTGGTAGGCCGGTTGTTGTTATATGCAGAAGTGGCGTTAGTCGCTGACTATAAACTAGTTTTTTCGCTTTTTCTCATAACTCAGTTTAGTGACTTACGCCCTTTCTGCATACACCGATTCAATAGCTGTTTTTAACAGAGAATTGATCAGAAGATTTGATGTGTGTGTTCAAGCATATGGAGCACAATTTTATAATTCATTATGATTGTCTAATGTTTAGTTTGTCATAATATTTAAATTGATGTCTTTATTGGTATTACTAATACCAATAAAGATTTTGGTATATATCAGAAGAAGAATATAATGAATAATTTGGCAAAGGCGAATAAATATGTAAACAATATATAATATGCATGTAAAACTAATAATATAGAAAAAAATAAAATGTCACAATGATGTGCCATTAAGAAAAATCTTTGCAGCAAATTTCGATCACCCTATGTTAATGATATAAGTAAGATCTTAGAAATTACATCAGATCCTTACTTCTTTCTTGAACCCAAACATTCGTCTCTTCAAACAACTTAGATATTGACAGTGTAATAAAATTTGTTGCACATATTATAAAAAAGGAAAAACCGTTTTTTTTATGTAGCATCAAGAAGCGATAATCGGCCGAATATTTTCGTATTCACCATTACTAGTAATCATCATTATTAGTGATTGTAATATGTTAAATAAATTAAGAGTTAACGTGTGTTTCACTGTAATAAGCAACAAAGAACCAATTTTTGTATTTATTTTTGAAAATGAAAATTAACTATTCAGAGCTTACTACAAATTAAGCCGTATTGCGGAATATGTTGCATATGCATTATATTTAAAATACTTTCTATTTAAAAAAAAAGACTGTGGGTAGAAAAAAGTATCGTCGCTCCAAATTGTGAATAATGAACATAGTAATCAGAAGAACAAGTTCAATAAACAAAAAAATGCACGGTGTTCCATTAAAAAATATTGTTAAATCAGACAGCTTCCACATTTTTGTTTCATTGTGTTTCACATTATTGCAATAGGCACGAGTCTGTGATTACGTCACCGTGAGTGATTACGATTACGAAAGACCGCGAGATCCTCCTAATCCCAAAGGACTCTTCAAGGGGAGTTATCTGCTGGATTAAGTGTTGCACAGAGCGACTTTTGGTTGGTACTGTGCGCTGAAGATCATCCTGCGAAAAGGGGTTAAGTGGAAGAGCGCCGAGGGTTACCTCGCGAGGGCGAACTTCGCCCCCGTAAAAATCAAAGGCACAAAAAAAATACTGCGATTTACACAAGAACAGCCAAGTTATCATTTTGACGTGTACCTGTCTCATAACAATACCTCTCAATGTTTGTTTGTCCATGACTCAGAAACAAACCCTAAAGTATGTCGGAATTATTTTAACGGAGGACTGTTTCTCATATGGCTATGTGGTCTATAGACACAAGCTCACCGAGCGACCAAGTGATATTGACACTTGTGAGACAAATAATTAAAAGCGTCGTTTACAAAGAAATACCCAATTAGTATGTAGTATTTTTTTGTAAACATAAAATGGTATATTAGTGTAACTAATTGCATGCGGATGAAGATGTGCGATGCCAGGGGTATTTATAATAAACACTCCTTGAAAAATTTACGTTACTTTAAAACTAGCTGCTAGCTAGTTGCTGTTAGCAGCCATATAGCAGTTCAGTATGAACTCATACCAGCTGCTGCTTCCATCAGCTGGCAAATATATTTGCAAGCTGCTGGTTGAGCAGAGCATCTTTGCCAATCCCCAGCCGATCACGTGACAGCGTTATCGCCATTAAGAGGGCTTCAATAGCCTAGCGTGAACCTACATAGACATAGACGCCTCATCACCTAATAAAAGGGTTTAAGAAATACAGTCTTCTAGAAAATGACTGAGGATCTGAAAAGGCTGGTATTTTGTTCGAAGAGCATGATACATTTTAATACTACAACCTTAATACTTGCTACTGTATTCAAAACAAAATGTGAACCGAAATGAGCCGCTGCTGCTTGCTGTTGCTATAAACTACCTAGCAGTAGCCAGCGGTTAGTAAATAGTATAATGTGACTACTGCTTTATTTTGGGTTAGCTTACCCCCTATTTCGCAGTGAATTTACCAGCTAACAAACGCACTGTGTTTAATGTACCTAGCAAGTAAAATCGTTGCTGGCCCAGCTAGTGCTAGTCAAGTTGAAGAACCAGCTATTTTACTCGCCCTTTCCTTACATTTTTACTCACCAGCTAGTGAACACAAGTTCACTAGTTAATGTAAACTGGCAGATAGTGGCCAGATACAGCCGTCCATGCTTTCAGTTCTTGCCAGAAATATCGTTCGAAGTTGTTCATCCGGAGTTCATCAAGAAGAGACACGTATAGTGTATCAATTATATAGATGAGAAGTGAAGATAGAGTGTAGAAGAGATGTGGAGATAGCTTTTGGTTAGTTTACTATTACAAGTCTTTGTCTTTGACGTTCCATAGAAATGGATAATGTCCATTATTCTTAGAAAATTCATTGGCAATTCATTGCACTTCATTTTGGCGAGTAAATCAAAAACACTGAAAAAAAAATTACAATATAAGTAATCACTGGATTCATGCTAAAACGAAAAATGCCTAAGCCGGTCTTTTGGTGGTTTACGGACAAGTGCACGTGAAGATAAAAACTTTGTTAATAGCACTTGCCGAGCTAGCTGTCATTAGATCACTCGCACGTTACTTTTGTTGCAGACAAGTAGTTAGTAAACTATCGTAGTCTATTGAGGCTTAACGAAGTAGCGCGTACAACTAGTTTTATACTTTCAGTTACACAATTACCAGCATAAAGACCTCTTGCCTTCTGGGATCAATTTATTGTAGATCGATAGGATGCGGTTTAGAATTAGAAGCAGCGTGAACATTTTAAATGTTAAACGGCGTGTTAAGAAATGAATTGGTCAATATTAGAATAATCTTCTACAATAAGATTAGCAGAAATATTTGTATGAACTATTTCCTCTATTTAATTTCACTTAATTATATAATTACTCAATTTTGTTATTACGATTGTGAGTTAATTGTGTCTAGTAATACTGGTTAAAGTTTAAATGCAACCTACCAATTACATATAACTCATAAATAAAAACTAAACAGTCATGAACTACATAAATGTGCAAATACATGTTTTATTCAAAATGTAATGTTATAATGTACACTAACTAATAACAATAATAATTCACGAAGAGAAATATTCCATTATAATAATAAATATATACCATTTATTCGCTGTTTAATTACAGCATCGCATATAAAATATATTTTCAGTTAAGCATAAATTAATGTGAAATAATCATCTCAACTCCTGCGTTTGTGTAATGGAAAATTTATTTAAAGTCCTGATGTATTAACTAGGGATTATTAAATAGAGATAGTCCAACGCAGATTGCGATACACACCTACATATAGAGTTGTCAAGTCTGTTAGGTGGAACTCGAACCCGCTGACAGAAACATACAGAATGGATCAAATCATCACACACAACAGAAGAATTATTAGGAACTTGGAACAAGTTACCACAGTCGACATCACTTAACTGGCCATGGACGAGATGCTGTATCTCTTAGATACTCTGTTGTCTATCAACTACATATGTGTTTTACTATTATAAGTGTTTACTTATAAAAAAGCAATGTCTCACATATTACTTTCACATTCATATAGTGGAGTAGAATTATCGCATTTTTTTTTCTATTGAAAAAAAAAATGTCTATTCTGTAAACCTGTTTTATGTACACGGTAACTCGAAAACGCTTTAAGATATCAACTTGAAATTTAGAACTCTTATACAGGGTTTGTATAAAAAGTAATGAGACAAACTTTGTAGAAAATAGTTTATTGTGAATATCACTACAAATCATTAATACTCTTCAAAGTAAGTCCCTTGGCCATCCACACACTTCTTCCAGCGATGTTTCCACGAAGGCGAAGGTTCGCGTCGTAGCCATTTTGATGGCGTCCAGGGTCCCGTGACAGCGTTCTTTGAGGGCGGTTTTTAAGTTTTGGAAAAAGAAAAAGGTCTGAGGGGGGGGCGGTCAGGTCGGAACTGTAGGGCGGTTGGGGAATTGTTGAAATCCCGTTCTTGGCGAGGTAGCTACTCACCACGAAGCAGACGTGACTTAAAACATTGTTGTGGTGAAGCTTCCAATCGGCGGCGATGGCTGGCCTCACTCGCTCGACTCTTTGTTTCAATCTTTTAAGCACTTCCACGTAAAACGTACGCTGCTCAATTGATTTCTGTTTCAATTGAGTACACTAAAAAGACAATGCTGCCTAAACAAGTTGTTTCAGACGACTGCCCAATAAGCCGTTTCGAAACTTAGACTTCCCAGCATCAAACCCGCCAGCTGAGAGCGTGCCGGGAAGTACAGTCGCGTGAGGAAAAAAATAAGTCTCATTACTTTTTTATACCCCGTATTTGTGTATATTGAGAAGATTTGCTATATATATAAACAACGTAACAGAAACTGTAACTGGAAATGGCCTTGAATTACTCTTTAATGGATTAATTTTTTTTTTTGTAAAAAATTTCATTTCCGCTAATTATTTTTTTAATATTGTTGAAACTATGCAACTTTATAGTTTAGCGTAATTTTAGATTAGTTTGATTAATGAAAATAAATTGTGTCCGTTATCAAAATTAATTTAACTGTAGTATTAAAAAATATCTTTGTTTCTGTTGTGTTAAAATTTTAATCTGTTCTGTGTTTTAGCTATATTTGGAATAAATGTATCCTCGTTCCTTGCTACTCGCTCGCCAAAAGTCGTATATCCGGATTTCAAACTTTTAGATCTCGTCAATATGACATATTTGACTTTATATCACTTCAATATATAGGGTGATTGATCAAAATTATTCATTAAAAGCATTAGAGCTTTTGGAAATTACGGATTTTTGAAAAAAATGATTTAAGCTAATAGCCCTATGGTGAACTTGATGAACATATTTTCAAGATATCCAACTTCTTTATTTTAAATAGAGTAGTGCCACTGATATACACCCTAGGAAATTGCACATTTACATATTGGCGATACATGTGTAGAAGAGAATAAGTTAAAAGACACCAGTAAGAACAGACAAAGACAGTTAGATGCTACAGTGGTTCACGCTTGTGCACGTATTAGAAACGTATGAGACCTCACAGAATGTGGGGAGGGATATTGCCTACACGCCTATTGCCGAATTTGAGTGGAGTGGAACTCAGTACTTTTTCGCAGCTATGAGGGTGTACATTGACTTAGCTGTATGAAACGAAATTCTTACGTAATTATGACTTTTACAATGATCCCATACACTTAAAAGAAGTGTACGAACATAATTGTATTTATTTTCAAATATTTGTATTCCTTAACTAACCGGTCTGCATGAAAAAATGACGAAAGAAAAAAAATGCCTATTGAATAAGTGAATATTCGGATGAATTCACTAATACGTATTAATTTTCATACGTGCTTTGCTTTTCTTGGCTTACGAAATACGGATAGGACCTTCTATACGCAATGTCCCGGCACACGGCACGGCATCGCATCATAATCCGTAATAATTCCGTATTCCGTATTCCCTCGGACCTCGTTCGTGTTCGTATCATCTTACTATTACGTATTATTACGTATTATATTTACTTCGTCCGAGACTTCGTCGGATACGATATCCACGCTATCTTCCGGCATTTGACAGCGTTCGTAATAATTTCGATTCCGTATTGCGGTTGGCAATTATTCGGATTAATACGTAATAGTTTGATATTCGGATTGAACGAAGTTTTTAATACGTCTTCTTACAACACTAGTTCTAACACTTCAGGGGAAATATTATTTAGAACTTGTACAATTCTGGCCCGTAAATCATTTAAACTTCGTGGTCTTTCATGTTCATGTCCGTAAACAGTTTCTTTTATTTGTTAAAGATTTGTTGGCATTTAAGGAACCGTTTATAAAAAATGGCCCAACGAAGGAATCGCCTAAAATACCAACCCAAACATTTAACTTCTCGGGACACTGCGTACGCACAGGAATACTCAAGTGCTTATTTTCCGTAGACCGTATATAATAATAATTCCATATAAACCATATAATTATTAAATTCACACGTGCGCATTATAATTTATGGGCGGGGCGTCCCGCCTACATATTTTATTGCTACCCTATCACGAAATAACGCTCACAGAGAATACGCTCATAAAAGTTTTAAAATGACATGTCAGTCTGGCAACTATGGATATATTTCTCTGTCAGTTCCTCTATCTGTCAGAGTTAATTCTTTTCTTATCTTTTAATGATCGGCTTTGAAATCTTGGACTTTCTAAACCTGTATATGAAATACATACACGTACGAATATGAATAAATACATACTTACGAGTACATATACTGAAAAAAACAATTCAAGATGACTGCACTTCCGGTTATACCGGAAAAAAGCATCAACTTCCTTATTTTAAATAGAGTAGTCCCATTGTTATTGCATATTTCAATTCTACACGATTTTTGATGTAAATTTTATAAAATTAGATGCCCCACACCTTTGTTCATTAGCATCATAACATTTTAAACCATCGGAAGCTGTCATTTTATAAAATAAAGTATGGTTATTGGTACGGTGGTTACCTTTGAGTTTTGCAACAATGGTTTTGTTATTTCTCAATTATGTACAGGATGCTTAAAACAAAACTACCATTTATCGCAACTTCAAACCAATCAACCTGAATTCTTTTAAATACAATGCCCCATATTTTGCTATATATTTTGCGGTAGAATTAAATTGTGCATCTATCTGTAGTAACATTTCCTATATGTTTAATAGTTATTTTAGTTATTTGGCGTTTTTTTTTAAATTCACTTAAACACATATTTTCTGGTTGATATTGAAAAATGTACCTACTAATATATATGAAATACAAACACGTACGAATATGTATAAATACATACTTACGAGTATATATACTGAAAAAAAAAAACAAAGGAGGAGGTTTTCGGCCGGTTTTCCTAATTTATTTTTGGTCAAACAATAAAAAAAATATATTTATTTATTTTTTTATTATCTTTTTATTAATTTACAAAGGATCTGATCACAAACGAAAGTTGGTAAAAAGCAAATTGTTTATTGCGTCATTAAGGGGGGCTAAAAATGGGGGGGGGAGGGTTGTGGGTGGGTTCGTTTGTGGACAGATCCATTGTAAAAGATTTATAAATAAATAAAAAAAATTTTTGATTTTTTGACCAAAAATAAATTAGGCCGAACACCGGCCTTAGGGGCCCTCCTCCTTTTCAAGATTACTGCACTTCCGATTATACCGGAAATCAGCATCAACATCCTTATTTTAAATAGAGTAGTGCCATTTTTATTGCATACTTCAATTTCACACGATTTTTAATGTAAATGTTTATCAGATTACCCCATACTTATTGTGTTATTCCAAGTTTTTTTTTGTCACTTCTCATTAGCATCATAACATTTGAAACTATCGGAAGCGGTCATTTTATAAAAGTAAAGTATGGCTATTGGTAAAGTGGTTACCTTCGAGCTTTGCAACAATGGTTTTATTATTTCTCAATTATGTACAGGATGCTTTAAACAGAACTCCCATGTAACGCAACTTCAAACCAACGAAACTGAATTCTTTTAAATACAATGCCCCATATTACTTTACATTTTGCTGTAGAATTAAATTATGCATTTATCTGTATTAGCATTCCCTATACCTATGTTTAATAGTTGATTTAGTTATTTAGCGTTTTTTTTTTAATTTGCTTATCACTTCTAATAGACCCTATGAATTTTCAATAGCATGTCATGGACATAATACTATTAGTGTTGCCAATGCTACTACTAATGCTACTGATAATTATTACTGTTTTCGTCTTTTCTTGATTTTCAATCGTTATTATTAAGTAAAACATATTTTCTCTGATTGGGATTGAAAAATGTACCTACTGATATCTATGAAATGCATACACGTACGAATATATACAAATACATACTTACGAGTACATATACTGAAAAAAAAAACGTAATTAAGAGAACGTTTTAAATAATAATGGGGTAAGGTACCTAATGTGACGGCCATACTGTGACTCCCGTTCTGTTCCAATCATCTTAAAAGTATACTGGCCAAGATCTGCGATCTTAGGCGTAGAAAGAGTTTCAATTTTAATCATCTCCTGATGATGGCGATAGGATTGGCGAAACGCGCGTCAAGTTACTAAAGCGATTCGGTGTTAAGTGTACAAGTGTTATCAAATGTGAGTTTTAAAAGTATTTTTAATAAATTAATATTCATATTTGAATATTCTTGATTTTCCACTTTGACGAACACAAAAAGCGTACTATACAAATCGAGGATGATAAAGATGATATTGCTCTTTAAAAAATAGTAACAGTAATATCAGCATAATTTTATCCATGACATGCTATTAAAATATCAAAATCATCATCACAAATTGAAAAATCATTATTAGAAGTTGTAAGCAAATTTAAAAAAGAAAGCTAGTAAAGCTAGCTAGAAAGTAACTAAAACTTTAAAGATAGGTTTAGGGAATGTTAATACAGATCGATTTGATCGATGCAGAATTTAATTCTACAACAAAATATAAAGTGAGATATAGGGCATCGTATTTAAAAAATTGCAATAATTCTTAGGAGCCTATTTTTAATGGATGGTTGCAATCAATCATCCTGTATGTGTCGGTCGTTTCCGGGTATTGTCGTGAATCGTGAAATTTGATTCTTGACCGATCATACTGTCAGCTTCTTCAGAAGTTATTTTGATACGGACTTCGGGCCGATAGCCTTCACTCTAAGAATATACAAGATATTAATAAAATATATGGTAAAAGTCAGAGGACACCAGGTAAAATTATGACGAAAACCATTTTCAGGGGTACCCCTCTGATGAGGTGTAATTTATAAAAAAAAAAAAAACTTTATTAACATTTTCGTCATCATTTCACTTGCTTTGATTGGCCTCCAATTTGACGCCGTAAATAATACTAATGTAATTATTGTGATCTAACATTTTTTAACTACTTAGAGGAATACATGTCAAAATATGAAGAGGACATACACTAAATATTGGAGGCTTGAAATTTCTTATGAATACCTAGCATGAAGCTATAATTACAAGCGGGTGTATGCTCCTGTTAATGCCTGAGTGCTGTCATCAGTCTTGTTAACTTTACCGGTAACACGGGTTGGACCACACTGTTAAGCATGTACTAGATGTAGGGAATATAGATTCGGTATATAGGATAAATAGATCCCATACGTTGGTTAAAACATCATCGGTTCATTAGTTCATTTGTAAAATGAGTATGTGATAACTTAAACTTTAAATATTAAATAAGCATATTTAATCAGAACGTATACTAACTTATTTTACTTTACTTATCGTCTTTTTTGGAGCAAATAATTTTATTACACGAAAAGGATTAATTTAACAGGTATGCCGCATATAGAAACAGAAATTTGTAAAATTACCATGGCTGTCTACTTAGGTCCATGTAAGGGTTGAGACTGTCTTGTAAAATTAATAGCCATTTTATTTTAATGTTGTTTTACTCACCTTTTTGGTGTTCTACTTAAATCTTGATACATTTTAAACTCATACACACCGACGTCCTAACAAAGTTGCCAAGGAGAAGATTAAAGCTGTTTGAATCTTCTCCTGATGCCAACTTTGTTGTTGAAACGCGCGTCGAGAAACGTATAGTAGTTCGGTGTTTCGTGAAAAAACGTCCAGTTTTTATTTTTTTATTTTTGTTTTGGTTTTTTTAAGGACCATATGGTCCATGAGAGTCATAATAATATGTGGCATTACGGTTGTATCCAGATTTTACACTTTTAAAAAATACAAACTAATGCTTTTACTGATTTAGTCAAGTAATATGAAAAAAAAGATATTGTAGAATTAGTGATTCCTTAGACAACGGTTTTTTTCTACAATAAATAGTAACTATTCACAGCTTACTAAAAATTACATGCCATATTCCCGAGTATAATATTTTACAAATAATTGATGCATGATTTCAAGCACATTTCAAAATATGTGGAAGACAGTATGGCATATAACATTATGTCGCTGTCATCATTCTGACATGTTGCCAGAATAGGAATTCAACAAATAAAAAAGTACAGCATGATCCATTATTAAAATAATGTTAATTAAAACAACTGCTATACTTTTTTCAATTGTCCTTCTAATAGCCTATCCTATGTGTTATACGTATATAACCCATTGATTTAAACCAAAATCCCTTAAGCATTGTACTTATAAATATTTTTTTAAAGCATGACTTGCAACGATTATTTAAAATTAAATTACTGTTCAATATAATTTATGGAGTGTTAACATTGTTAGGGGACTGAAATTTATTTTATTTGGTAGTCAGAACAGCAACTTTTAAGAGCTGCGATGATGCAGGAGCTATAAGGTCCTCGGAAATCTAATATATTACACTATGAACATTGGATAATAAACGCGAGGGGAAACAGATGGTCCAACCCCAATAAACATTTTAAGTTCCTTAAAGTTATATTAGATGGTCATTAGTAAATTAAATGGTCATTGGTAGATTGAATCTGAGCAGTATTAAAAGTTTAATCACAACGTACTCAAGTATTAGAAATAACTTATTGAAGATTGAACAAAAAAATAAATCTCTCATAAAGGTATTTATTTCAGTTGTTTTGAGTATAGTTTTTTGTGTACATTAAAGGAATATGTACCTATATTCGAATGAGGAACATGTATACTTACTCAAATAACATTAAAAATTTCAAAATATAATACATTTCCTAACTTAATACTCAATGTCTTTAACCAAAAAAAAAAAAAACGTTCCATTGAACGTTGTTATTGATTATATAGGTATATTGAGGTATAATCTATTTCTCCTCTTGTTTATTTCTTGAGATACGACAGAACAGGTATATACACAATACAGATTAATAAAACCTTTTAGAATGCACTATCGAATATAAACGTTAGTTTTTTTTTTATGTAACGCCCTGTATATTTTTACGTTAACATATTTATTCCATTAACATTCATTTTTTTTAAATTTAGTGATATATGCGTATATAATACTATTATGTGTGATTTGGAAATGCTTTGGGTATTCATGTCAAAAGGAAATAAAATTTAACCGGAAAAAAGTTAGGCGCACGGACACAAATTATCTTATAGTACTTACATATCTTACGTATCACAAGATAAAAACGTCTTCAAAGTATGCCAAAGAATCAATCCCGCATGTCTTGAATTATTACAAGGGTTCGAAAAGTCTGTTATAGCGCAGGGCCGGACTCGTAATCGGTTATGTTATTGACGGAATATAACATATGAGAGATCAAAAAGACAGGAGTAAAAATGTGTTAATAATGTATGTAGAAAACAATTGCTTATGTCATTCAGAAACACCGACTGTCCTCATTGCTTGATCGTACGTTGCCACGACCAGTAGTCTTTCTGCATTTATTGAAAATGATCGTTCGACATTTACTGAAGTTAAAGCTGCAAATTCAAAATAGTTCATATGGACAGTGGACGACACAACACAAATTATTTTCATGAATTTCGCACAGTTGTTTGTATCAATAATAGCTGTGTGTGTTCCATTATATACTCATTGTATGGCAGAAATGGGTTATTTTGAATGTTTAAATTGGTGTTATGAGTTCATCTATTCATTCTGTTAACATTAATTTTTTTCGATTTTTTTCCGGCTAGAATCGCATTCTGGACCACTGTGCGGTGAGGCGCACCACTTCATCTAACTCTTGACAATTCAAATTTCAAAAGAATTATTCAAAGACCGAATCATTAGTCGTAATATTCCAGTTACTGGTCCTGCGATCTCATGCCATGCGACTTCTTTTTTATTGCCATACACTAAAAACTCTTACCCCTTGCAAAAATTTTTAAATCCTACGGGGTAGAATTACAAATAAATTTGAGGATATTAACAACTCCCCCCTAAGTGCTAACCAAAGTTTTAGATTCTGTGAAAAGAAGAATGAGAACTTGTTTGAAAGTAGAAGGTGGACACATCAGTCAAATGATTTTTTATTGTATATTTTGTGTGTTTTTATTACTATTATTATTATGCAATGACAATGGCAATATTGTAATATTCTTAATAATAAAAACCTCAGAACTTGATAGTTCTAAGATTAATAACACAGGCCCACAAAAAAAGTGTCTGGTTCTGGAATGGAGACTAACTTTTTCATAACTATTTTGTGCCGCTGAATCCGAATTCATCATAAAAAATAAGGGTTCCGTAGCTAATTTTGAAGATAACCTCAAAAAACTGTCGAAAACGACGTGTTTCGGTTGTAAAAGCTTGAGAAGACCAAAAAAAATGCCCACAAAGAAAATGTCTGGTCCTGGGATGGAGACTAACTTTTTCTTATGTATTTTGTGCCGCTGACTCCCAGAATATTCCCAGGTGTCCGCTCTCAGAGATCTTCAGATTTGTCTTCAGCTTGCTGTTGTTTCAAGTTATTTTCGTAGTCTGAATTCCAGAAAGTCAAATGCAAGTATGTTCATGTGATTACTAAAGAGTTTACACTTGGTCTTGATTTTAGACTGATTGAATCCATTTTATTCAAGATTTTACCGTTAAAAACGCAATTTTTACATATTCTTGAGGATGATCTTTGAAATTTACTTGTTAAACCAAATTTTTCATAACACATTAGGGTTTAAGAAATTAAGATACATAGGAATATGGTATTTTATATGTGACGCGAATCATATTCCCATTTCTTTCAAGCTTTTATTACAAAAAAACGTCGTTTTCAGCAGTTTTTTGAGGTTATCTCCAAAATCCGTTGGTTAAACCTCTTTTTTCATAGCAAATTCGGATTCAGCAGGCCAAAATACGTAGAAAAAAAGTGTTTTTGATGTGAACCAAATAGTTTTTTTGTTCTTCTCAAGCTTTTACCACCGAAATACGTCGTTTTCGACAGTTTTTTTAGGTTATCTTCAAAATTAGCTGCGGAACCCCTATTTTTTATGATGAATTCGGATTCAGCGGCACAATATACATAAGAAAAAGTTAGTCTCCATTCCAGAACCAAATACTTTTTTTTGTGGGCCTGTGTAATTCAAGACATACGGATCGATTTCACGCCATACGTTGAAGACTTTTTTTATCATACTATATTTATACATATAAGATGCAAATGATATATAAAGTACTGTGCTTATAATATAACACAAATGATGTAAGAAGAGAAGTTGCCTTCTCTTGTGTTATATATTTACAAACGGACCTGTCGTTTACTTCTACAAGTTAGAGTTGCATCGGTTGTGCAGACAATCCTTTTACCTTGTATTTAATATACATGGGGTAAGACTTCTCACAATGCGCTATCAGACAGAAGTCTCCTTGTCAAGGTATATTTCGCAATTTAACGACACTAAACCGGTTAAAATTGTTCCCTGGTATTGTTTACTCAAACTTACTTATTTCCTTGCTGATAAATGTTTAACAACTGATTTAAGACTTTATAAGCAGTTTTCGCTTCGCTGCATGAAATTATTAATGCAATTGTTAGACCTGAGGAACTGAAGTACGTCGTGTTTATTTGGAATGTTTTTGAATACTGGATAAACAAAAACGTACAAGTACAAGTAACCTAGGTTATAAAATTAGACATTTTTTAAATTATGAAAGTACGAAAAATTATACCTATGTAATTATATGTACGTTTGTATACATATAAAAACTGCAAAAACTAAAACTTTTTCAAGAAAAGACACACGTAGCGTTCTCGGTAATTTCAGTGAAGATGTCAACTGTCTAGAGTTTGAGAAAAATCACTACCTCGAAAAATACTATCACTATTGGCAGTAAAATATTACAACAGAGACATAGAACCCAGGCTAATATCCAATGATACGGTTCGGTCAAATGCAAAATGTGTCGGAAGTAGGGATTGCAATCCGGCACCAATTTGAATCCGGTCGGATCCGGCCAGATTTCCAACGATCCGGCCGGATCCCGTCGGATCCGGCCATATTGGTTCCATCAAAACTATGTTGCCTTTTCATTCCAAAATCAACTGTATAAAAGATGATCAAGTGAATATATTACAAAGTTTATATAAAAAAAACGTTTATTTCTTATGACATTAACTTTATTTATACTGATATAATTAATCAAAATTTACGTATGAATCAACAATAAACATTTAGTAGATATAGTGTAACTAGTCAAATTGTAATTGTAATGTAATAGGTTACGGCAAAAAAAACGTCGTCAAATCTGGCTATGAACGAGAGATATGGAAACAGCGGTTATGTTAAAGCTCAAAACGAAACGGTGTTGTTGTCAAACTTTTGACGAGTGGCTGTCACAATTGTAAAATAAATGATGGTCGCCACATGATGTAACAGCCTTGACAATTAAATAAGGTTATAAATTTAAGATAGAACAGAAATACATATTTTTTTGCTCGACCAACGTTGATGACGTTTTTTTTCAATGGCTCGTTATAAGTAATAAACTAAACTAAACTAAACTATATTAAATCTAAAAAACTAAAATCAAGCTTATTAACTGAGACCACAATAAATAGGTAATATAGGCACGCCAGGCAGTTTCATTCTTATAATTATGACCGTCACAATGAATCTGTTTAATCAATGGCACAATTGTCATAACAACGAGTTCAAAACTTTTTTTTTTAACATACTTACTTTAAATTATTATTTTAAGTAAAACAATCATAAAAAAATCACTTGGTTTTTAAAAAATTATCGTAGGAAACAAAAATCGTATTAATTTTATCATCTGCCAATCGACATCTTACAGAGCTACAAATGTAACCAGCGGCCGAGATGGCCCTTTCAGCTTCTACTCGTACATTTGTCGGTTTTATTGTCAATAAATTAATGTTTCATGTACTTTTTTTTAATTTACCGGATCCGGTGATCTTGTCCGGCAAATTGGTGCCGGATCCGATAGACGTCTTATGATGCCGGATCCGCCGGATTACCGGATCCGGTTTTCCGGATTGCAATCCCTAGTCGGAAGTCGGCTTTTCTGAATACGAACGAACCTACACGAATATTTCCGATACGGTACCGACATACGGACGGACGGATGGATGGATGGAATCGTCAGAATGCGCCAGGTAGGCAATTTTGAATGCCAGGCACAGACATACAGACGGATAGAGAAATCGTCAGAATACGCCAGACAGGCAATTTCCGATGCCGGGCACAGACAGATGGACGGACGGAGGGGTTGTCAGAATGCGTCAGACAGGCAATTTCCAATGCCAAGCAATAGATAGATGGAGGCAGAATCTCCAGAATGCGTTCGGCAGGCAATTAATGATGCTAGCCACTGACAGATGGACGGATGTGAACGCTTGAATGGGAAGGGCCGACCTCCAAACAGTCGGAAGGACAGGGAACCTTTGCAGGCAATTTCCGGGGAAAGGATCTTACCTAGAGTTCTGAAGAAATGCCGATCAGCACCAGCTTCTCAGGCAAATCAGGTTATCTTCTATACCGTTCAATAGATGTTTTTGTGGTCTCCGCGGAATTAAAATACGTTCATCAGATATTAACACCGCTACATTATAACGATGTGGCGATGACACTCCCAGTGTATAGGATGTGAAAGATTTACATGGGCGAAATTCTTTACACTCCAAAGAAGGCAGAGTAGACAAACTTTCAATATAAAAATTTTGTTGGGTTTCCAGCATTAAAGCCTAATTTTAACACAGGATCCTAGGATCATCAGGAACGTAGGATATTATTTTTGAAAAGAACAATCCGAAGAAGAACAAAAGCACGGGAGGTGAGAAAAATGTTGAAATTGGTGAGAACATCTCGAGAACATGGCGCTTTTCTTAAGAAAAGCAACACATTCGTTCCAACATTTGGAGACGAGGAAAAAAGAACATAAATAGTGGTGTTCAAAAATTACATCACCAAAGTTATACAACAATTTCCACAATATAATCTTTAATCAAATTATATATTGAAAGTGTTCTTCCAATTATATTAACACGTTGAGTATGGGTGCAGAGTAATTTTTTATCAAAGGACATCGATTTTTTTTAAAATTTTTATTTACAAGAACATTGCAATTAATAAGTGGACAGTACATGAAACATAAGAACATATGTTTCCAATGTTTAGTTAGTTATATTGTGAGACATCATGTTAATGCCTCGCCGTCTTTATCTACAGTTTAGTCCAGTAAAACTGTGAGGTATCAATGTAATGTCACATTTCTGTATTGATGCCTGACGTAGATTTTCACAATGCTACATTTCTACGATGTCGAGACAAACTCCTCTGAACGATGTTCACGTTGGTGATTTATCTGCTGAAATAGTAAATAATTTACATAAGTTGGTTCCAAACAAAAAAAAATTGGTATCTGTTCTGCTACGCCAACAATAAACAAAGATTTGGCAGAAGCGTGTCGGAAAATACATCCACGAGAAGCGAGTGGTGCCACCCAACCAAAAACTATTTGGTTACTTGTTTTTTTTTTGTTCATAAACAAATTGTTTGCAAAAAAAATGTGTTAAAAAAAACAAACAAATAATATGACTAATTGTGTGTTATTATTACCTATTGAGTTGTATTTACTTTTATTTTTGTGAATATAATTGTTCATTTTTGCCGTTCAGTAGTGTAAAGTCTGCACTCTAATCAAATTAAAGGTACTATTTAATTGTCGATTAATATGTAAAAATGTTCACGGCCGGGCGACATACATTGTTCGCACGGACGGACGGTCAGTTTTCAATGCCTATCTTCTATTTAACATGGTAGTGATGCACGCAGTGAAGTCACGCCGTCTCAGAGAATTTTCAACGTTAGGCATCCATTTATACCACACCATCTTAAGTGTATCAGCCGATGTGGCATCACTGCTATACCACACCATGCTTAATGTATTAATATACATTCCAACAATACATTGCTCACATTTGTCAGACGTAACCATAGCAACCAAACTAAGATCCCCGCCTAAGATGTGATATACCCCGCCCGCGCTAATATGCGTGTAAACGGCTTATGATTGGTCAAAGGCTCGTACAGAATACATTCAACAGAATACATACTTAGTCATGAAATGTGCATGTTACTAAAATAGTATAAGAGAAGATATATTTTTATATACATACAGAATCGATCATGTAATTTTTTGTTACAATGTGTCAATAAAAATGTTTCTCTTATGTTTCCAACGTATGGTTCGTATTTGCCTGTACAAAGCAAGTAATAATTTTACTAAGTGGCCAAAGTGATCAATAAATTGTCAAGAAATTAGTTTACCTGTTGATCAAGAGAATCACAAACAGATATCTTTCTTTACAACCGCCTAGGCGAAACTGGATCTTTTCGCCCAAAAAGTAACAATGGTACTTCGAAAACTACCACAGTGGATGAAGAAGATGAAATTTTAATTCGTATTTCGGAAAATCCAGGTCTCGTGCTCCATTACTCGTCGGTTAAGTACGGCAACGGGGCAAAGCCAATCGTCCATTTGTAGAATTTTGAAAAAAGAAATGCTCCATCCATATCATTATACAGCATCAGGTCAGCAGTTATTGCCTCAATATTTACCAGTTCGCCTACTATTTGCTCAGTTTCTACAAGATATGCAAACCGAAAACCCAGATGTTCTTATTAATATGATTTTATTTACCGATGAGGCGAAATTTACTAGACGGGGCGTTTTTAATTGGGGGGAACAATCATTTGTGGGATTCCGAGAATCCATATGTTGTAAAAGAAAGACATTTTCAGCATGAGTTTAAAGTGAACAGTTGGTGCAGTGTAATTTCTAATTTTGTCATTGGATCTTTTGAATTGATATCCAATCTAATTGGACTTCGGTATTTAAGCTTTCTTCAACATCATTTAAACGAGCTCCTAGAAGACTATTTTTTTTGTGCCTTGGATTCTACGAGGTTTATGCGCGAAAGAGCGTCACAACATTTTCCCTTGCCAGTATACGCCAATATTTACATGATAATTTTCCTCATCGGTGGATTGGCCGTGGAAGTGAATTTGTTTGGCTACCGAGAAGGCCATACCTAAACCTTCTGGACTTCTCTGTCTTGTCAAATTTGAAGGATTTAGTTTATCAGGAAGAAGCTAATTCTCTTCAGGAGTTGCGGCAGAGAACACAAGAAGCCGCGAATACATTTAAAAATAATAGGGGAAATTTTGTTTAACATTTAGAGACATTTAAGAAGGTGTATTTACTGTGCATTGATTGCTTTTCCATACTTTTTCATCTTTTAAGTATAAAAAAAATCATAACAAAATACATTGAAGCTTTTAAATGCAAATAACTTAAAAATCTATAGATTTAGATGACCTAAACAAGAGAACATTTTCTCTGTAGAATTACGAGTTATTTTTGGATTCTCGCATTTGTTTTACGCATGGCTCAACAGATAAAAAAATTGTTAAATTACCTAAATAATACAGTGAAACTAGCGCCCTCTAGGAGCAACGTCAAAATAAGTTTAAAATTCGTAATTTTCACACCAAAAAACATAAAAAAACACAAATTTTCAGATTTATAGTATCAAAAATGTCCCAATTATTGAGATATTTCAGAATACAATTTAAACTTTGAACACGCTGTATCTCTTAAACCACTGATACCATTGGTATAAGGCATATTGAGCTCAATCATAATATTTTGGTGTCTAGTATCTCCATTTTAGTGTTGGTCCATACTTTCTGAGTCACCGTGTATATAAAACATAATTTTCATTGGTTCTGGATGCATTAATTATATTTGAAAACGGTTACCACTCTATTCGTGGAATATGACACAGAAATTAATAAATCAAAACCAAATGAAAGGTGTCATGAATGTACATGTACATCGAATAGCGAAACAGGATAAACGTTCGACTTAGTTAAACTGAATAACGCTTTTTGGTTTTTAGGAAATACGAGGTCTTTATAAATCCGCAAACAGGAAACAAGTTACAGTGCATCCCAGCAGGCGTTCATAAATTATTTGAATACGCTTTTAGCATGATGATTTATTTTGGTAAAAGACTTTTAATAAACTAAAGCTTTGAATCTGTTTCAATTCGCTGAATGATCGCACAAAAAGTGTGTGTTAATATTTGCCTTTGGGATTACCCAGTCAAAAGATTTTTTTTACAATAGTACATACAACTCTCGTTTTGAAATCACACAAATTAGTATGAAGTCTTTGTGCTGTATTGACCAAAGGTTTGGATGCGTTTATTTACATTGCTTTAATGCAGCAACGATGTACTACAACTGCTATGGATTCAGTTTACTAAATGGTAATAGGTATATGTGCTAAAATAAAATGCTAAAGAGTAATTCCCAATGTTCTATTACATTATGTATGGATACTAGGTTGTTCATTTAGAACCAAGAGTACTCTCCATACTCTTCTATAATACTCTCTACAGATGGCGGTTCAAAATATACGGAACGGCTGAAAATGTTCGAAAATACACATGAAATAAAAAAAATACAGTTAATACTTTGCTGAATTTAACGATATTAAAGATTAAAAAAAAAGAATAGATAATACCTCAAATAAAATAACACCTGAGGTAGCATTCGATCGTTACCCACGGAATAGAAAGCCCTGGCGCCACACACTCGTTGTATGGTAACGCAATCGCGGATTGACATATAGATGCGAATAAGCATACAATAATACAAATTTGAAGAGTTTCGTGTTTAGAGAGGGTGCCAGTCATCAACGGAGCCATTCAACACACCCCATTCATTTTTATTAAAAGAAAAACAAAGTTCCAAATTTATCTTCCTTGTTAAATATGGTTAATTTTCTATTGTTATTTCTTTTTAATATTTGAGCAGTCGTTACTTTTAAAATAGTAACTTTTTAAAAACTCTGCGTGGTTGAAGTAAGAATAATGTTATAATGTCGTTTGACGATAATAGAGTCTTAAGTCTTTACTGTTTGTACCAGATATAGGAATTTTTTGACCATACAAAAATGTTTCTACCTTTAGCGTGCTGCGTGCTATTAGTTATAATCGAATTGGTAGTAACAGCTCATAGCAATTCTTTTACTTTAAATATCAATACTTTTTCAGCACTAAAAATTTTGTTCAATTGCACTTTGCCAAGCATTTGAAAAACTTAAAAAACTAAATCTCAGAAAACCGTCCTATACCTAGTTATAAGACGGTTTAAAGCGATTTTTCTTACAATTTCTTTTACAAGATACAAAACTTTGTATCTTTACTTAGGCGGCTTTTAATATTTTCAGATAAATATTTCGGAAAATTAGGAAACAATGTGCTTAGGCGACTTTTAATATTTTCAGATAAATATTTCGGAAAATTAAGAAACAATGTGGTCAAATGGCATCAGAAGTTATTTTAGGAATATTGAAATGTACTGTAATACTTTCGCCAGATTTTGAATCATGAGCAGATTTTTTTTAGGAAAATGTATTGCAGTAAACACATAACTGGGGTACGCCGCTGGGCATTCGGGTGTTGCTTCGATACAACATCGTAGAATTTTTCTTTTTCTATATTCTTATAAGGAATCCAAAGATGCAATAAAAAACAGTGACACCCAACAATCCCAAAAATTTTAATTTGATGTATTATTATTCTTTTATGAAAACTGTATGAGGAGATTAAAATTGAGATAATTACTTAACTACTACTAATAAATATCTCCTTACTGCAATGGATGAGGTAGAGCGCGGTACATAAAAGGAGGCAGCTAGCTGTACTCGTTGTACTAGCTGTACGTACGTAGAGCTTTAGGGACACGAGTAGATCGTTGTGACCCGAACAACCTCATTATTTGGCCAGTACGTTTCACTACTCCGTTTGAGTGTTGCACTGTTTCAGTATTCAAATATTTGTATTACCCACCTGGCTTTGTTACTTTGCATTTTGTTTACGCTAATCATAATCCAGAGTAACATAGGTTTTACCGAAGCTTCTCACAGTCAGAAATAGAATTGATCTCACTATATAAGTGGAAGCCATCAAGATATAGTAAATATTGATATTATCGATAGTATCAGTTACATATATCATAAAGAGGAGCGGCCCTCATTACAGACCCAATTTGGTTATATTTGAGGAATGCCAATTAACTTATTTGATTAAAGACCTTGTCAAATAGTTTATATGGCAATTTATCATACTTTACAAAACAACCAACAAAAAAACGCAAATAATACGTTATATTTTATTATGACAGGAGCTTGCCTAATATGAATCATATCTTCGTACATTATCATTTTTTTTCTGATTGTGTGATACTTTATGTTAAGTATAATTTGTTCAATAGTACTATGCGTATGTGTAAATTGAATATATTTATATGTAAACCATTTTAACTATTTCTATCTAAAACCAACCCTTAATTTTGCCAGCTCATGGAAAGCGGGGATTACGAGACATCCAGAGGAACGCTTACATAAATAAACTTTGCTCTACCATTACACGGATCTGTTGTATGTTACACATTTTATTTGTACATAATTCTCAGATAATACGGCATTTTGTCGTATATGTTAACTTTTAAATGTAAATTTGGCGTAAGCCGCAGAGCCTCCACCAGTTGAACCGGAATAAATCTCTCTTAATGTTGTATTCTATATTTGAAAGTTAATTTAAATGCAAATATTGTGTAACCATTGGAAAACAGACAGCGAACAAATATTCCTTGCCAATATTTACTTAAATTATTCAGCACCGGTGTAGAGCAACCGAAAATAAAAGCAATTGTCTTGTCTGTAACCGTTCTTGACAATAAACAATGGATGTAAGTGGGGGAGACGTGAAGAATCTGAAGATGCATTCGGTTATTATTTTTGCGGGATAATAGTAGAGTTCTACCCCGCACATTGTTGCCGTCCAATTATGATTTGTCTACGTTAAGTGGTTATATTACCCAGGAATTTTTTTCCATTTATTTTTATTTTTATTCTGATTTATAAACTATCTAGGAATGATATTAAAAAAAATTGGAAGGGGGGGGGGTTGGCTGCAAAGTTTAAAAAAAATACACCTTATTTTCCGAACACGTTTCAGCGGTCCAGAACGTTCGAAAAAGCCGCTCTGCTGTATTATTACAGTTCTATTGGTAGTTTTCGTCGGTAAAAATGAGTTATACTTTCTCGAAATGTATATAGATGGCGTTATTCAATCTGAGAGAAGCTAATAGGATGCTACAATAGCCGTATTATTTATATGATTAAATATGTACGTTTTCAAACTTCGAATGCGTTTTACTCGAAACTGTGTCTTTCACATCGTCGTACAACATAGCTAGCTCAGTTTTTATCTGACATACTTGACATTTTAACTGTAGCTTCTTATATCGATTATCTATCGAAGTACACACGATTTTTGCGATTGATAAATAATTAGATTTGCAATAAACAATTTAAGATCGATTTTTTAATAAAAAAAATGAAAAAAAAAACATTAAAAGCGATGAATTTGCGGATTTTCAAAAAAAAAAAAAAATCTTGGATACTTCCAAAGAAAAACTAATGTAGATTAAGAAAAAAGTTTGTTTATTGCTACAGTGGACGCCGATATCCCCTTTCAGAAAAATTTTGTTTCATATTACGTGGAGATACGATGCCATTTTGTAACTTTAATGAACATAAAAATTACTTTTGTTTACATTGATACCCAGAGAATCAAGTGTCAAAAGTTCATTTTGATCCACTACATAAGTATCGAAAAAAAATTCCAAAAAGAGCTTCATTTTTCAGTGCATCTGGGTAGTATAACCCATTAAATCATCTTTTAGGCTACTAACGAATTAATAAGAAAAACAAATTATTAAATGCAGGTTTAATTGTTTCATTATTTGTTTTCACCGTGTTCTTAGAACATTTTAATATTACAACAATATTTAAATATTTAAAATAAAACATTAAATGACGCATGTCGCCAATTGCCAGATAACAACCCTTGGGTAGTCCACAAATTCTTAAGTTGTCTTGTGTAAGTAGTAACTGAAGTTTATTGTTAGACAGAGAAATCCTACAAATCCAAAATTTAAATAAAACTACATTTATATGGAACTACTTGGAACCCCAGATAATTCTGGGGTTCCAAGTGGAACCCGAGATAGAAAAACTTCATATTTTTAAAAAATAATAGTCATATTCAGAAATTATACAGTGTGTCCAGAAGTCTTTCCAAAAATTAAAATATGCCCCTTATGGAAGCTGCAGCCCTTTGAAGATGATATATAGATATAACATCGGTTTTTTTTAATATCTTCCAAACGCCTTTAAGTATTGGAACGTTCTATTCCAAACTCGAGTTCGTATTCCAAACCCGGATTGCATCCAATTGCACTGTCCAATAGGCACGTGTCTAAGCCGAGCTAAATGAATACGATTTAAAATGTGCTGCTTGCTATGTTCATTGACAGAAAACATTTTTTCGTTTAAACTTTGTAAGACTTTTTCTTATTTTTTAAAAAAAACAATATAGACTTAAATTCGCTAAATAGACATAAAATACAAAAACGTTCAGATTTTAAAACGAATTCCAGTGTGTCTGTCTGACGGCCTCTCTGTCTGTCTGGCGATCTGTCTGTTAACCTTTTTTGTACGCACGATATCTCCAAAATGCTTTGAGATATCAACTTTTATGTTTATGTATTTATGAATTTGAAACATTTATGTATCATGACGAGATCTGGAGCTGATTAGATTTGGAGCTTAATAGGTAAGGGGTTAGGATATAAATGGAGTTATTATACTTGTAACAGTACACTACATACATGAACAATGTCAGGTAATTCATAAACGTTACAAGATATGCGCTTCAAATTTGATACGCGTCTACGATAATACAGTCTACAAATGCAAATGTAAAGGTTTTTAGTTTAGTAGGGTGTTGGTTGGGGGAGTTATGTAACTATTGAAAATATGTGAAATAAACTTTTTCAACATTAATTTAAGTAATTATATTGGAGGGTGGTGCTCTGAAAAAAGATTCCTAACCTTCCTCCACCCCCACAGGGGTACGAGTGGTAACCAGAACAAAATGTATTAAATACTAAAAATTTGTGAAAACGTACATTTATAACCTATTTTAATCATAAATTTGTTTTGATTTGGCTGATGGTGTTATTTGTTTTCACAAGGTAGATGTATTTTAATGTGAATTAAGAAAGATAATGATATAACATGTTTTCCAGGCTTTTGAGGTAGAGGAATTCAAATACATACCTCATTAACAAGCCTTTGCTCTCATTTTTGCCCATTCACTATGCCCATTTTCAATGCAATTATTATGACCTATATGACATAGGTTATAAGAGTCATATGGATCATAAAAGTCATTTTAGCCATATAGGTCATACCAGTCATAAAAGGGGTACGTCATATATTATAAGGCCATATAAGTCATATAATTCACATGTCATAAAAGTTATATGCGAGGTGTGTAAATTAAGTAATGAGACTGATTTTTTTTATTTGAATAGAATTACAAATAACAATTCAGTATTGTCTCCTTCAAAAAAACTTCCTTTTCTTCCTTTTCTTCCATTCCTCATAGCAGTGCTGGAACTCATATACTGGAATAGGCTTCAGCTGGTCGGTTACAGCCGTTTGAACGTTTCTATAGTCCCAAAATGACGTCTCTTGAGGTGATATTTCCATCTCAGGAAGAGAAAAAAGTCACAAGGACTAAGGACTCAAGTCACGCGAATAAGGAGGCAGAGGAGTCACAGGAATGATTTTAGTGGCTAAAAACCAGTTTACTGAAATGGCTGTGTGACAAGGCGCATTGTCGTGAAGCAACATCTAGTTGTTCATGATGTTTGGTCTCACATGCATGACCCTTTTTCGAAGTTTTCAAAGAACCTCTCTCTAAAAGTGTTGATTTACTGTTTAGCGTGGAGGCACAAACTATTTGTGGACAATTCCTTGGCTATCAAAAAAGCAAATCAGCATGCGTTTGATCTTCGACTTGCTCATTTTTTGCTTTTTTGGCTTTTGAAATGTACTTAAAAAAAAGAAGCACTCCGGTGAGCAAAAAATTCACAGTTCTAGAGTAAATGATAATAAAAATAAAACAAAGTTTTGTTGTTACGATTTTTTGCGGTTTGACCCTGAAGGTCTTGTCGTTTTAAACGGGTTATCTTGCATGTGATATTCAGTCAGGTTTGCGATTTCTTTGCCGTGCATATCCTAACAAAAATGTTTTCGATTAGTAAGTTGATCGTCATCATGTGCCTTTACAATGACCTGGCTGCCGTGGACTACCTGTTGTGTACCGAGAATGTATATGCAGTTGAGATGAAGTTGGCCCGTCGTATTCTTGAAAACCATTTGGGGCAGGGATACTCTAAGAGACTATTACTTAGATAGCAGAATACCGGCGTGTGAATAACATATACCGACAATATTGTGAATATCTTGTAGATGTGAGATCGTCGTTTAAGCAACATTGTCCACCAGGATGTGAGATTTCACAAGTGTTGGTGTCTGATAGTCCTAATCGGCAGTTTATACAAATACAAATTTTGGTGAACTGTAGATGCCAAAAAGTCCCAAGGCAAAGAAGAGGACTGGTCGCAATATACTCCTCACGGCATTGTCAATCCTCAACTTCGTTCAATGCGGCGTAAGAGAAGCCTTAATACAATTTCTCGTCAATTATTTTATATAGTGCTTACATAACGTAATGCATAAATTAATTTTCAGCCACGTTTTCATGCAAAATCCGAAAATAAGTCAATGTTTAATATAATTTGTTAGGAACTGCAGAAGTGTGCATCTACTGTAAGTGTAGAAGTGCGTATCATATTGTAAACAATAATCCAACTATTTTAACAAAACTTTAATGGACCTTGTCAAAATTCATCAACCCTGAATTTGAACGTGATCCAGATGATTTCAAAATTGTTTACAATGTACAATTTTCACTAAACTGTGTACTGCTGGGAAGTTTGTTATTCAACGTGCTCGAATTATAAGCTCCCTTCATCTCGGATGTCGTTTTGCCATTTCAACAAATCAGCAAATCCGGGCGTCCGACGGTGGCCTTGGACCCCTTCAGTCATCAAAATTGTGGATGACTACACATGTAACCCAAATATAAACATAGACACACAGCTAGGTCGTTTCCATGTGCACGTAACCATGTCGAGGTCGCTCGCATTTTGCATGTCGCTCGCGTTAATATTTTAGGGGCAGCTCCCAATAATACGCGCCCAGAAGTATTTTCAATACTAAAAACTCTGTCCACATTCATCTGAGACCAAAAATGGAAAAAGATTAGGTTAGTATAAGAGTTTTCCTCGCAGTTGAATGAAAGCGTTAAAAAATATTTACGTAATAAATTTTTAGACGATTAAAAAAAACTGTTGATTTTCACCTAAACAGTCGGCATACTGCTGCTCATAAAAAAATCGATCGTTCAACCACGGGCATTTATCACATTGAAAATGTGTGCAAAGTTTCATTACGATCGGTGCAGTACTTTTAAATGTGCTCGTGATCGTGTTCACGGGCTTCAAAATCAAGTTTTGAGAAAAACACGATTAAAATTTTTGGTGCGAATAGTTTTTAATACACGGTGTGAATAATAACACATAGAATCGTCGATTTCAGGACATTAATGGATACCCTCTTTATCAATCAGAGCCTCCAAATAGGCTAGCGAGGAAGAATGAAAGAGAAAACAGCTGCTGCCGTATATAGGATCTGCGCAGAGCATATGACGGGCTAAGACGAAAATGACTATATCTCTAAAAATTTCCCGATCGTCTCAAAATTTTTATACGATATTTCTGACATCAGACAGTACTTTCATTTAAAAATGATTAAAAAAAAACAAAGAAAACTGTTTTTCGAAATTTTTAACTAAGCGTACCCCCTTAAATTTTAACACAATGTATTGTAAAAGAACAATTGAATGTGGACTTGATTGTATTATCTCCTTTACCTACCTATTAATATACATACGGAATGATTTGTGTAGACATATATGTTTTTTTTATGTATGAGTAAACTGTCAAAATGTTCAAATTAGATGAAAAGAAGATACTCCAACAATGTTTCAGTGGTGTTCTAATCTCAACCATTTGTTTTTCATACTTACTTTAGAGAGCTAAATCTCTTAGATGTTTAAAGGTATAAATTATTTTCAAATGATAATTGAGCTCGACATCTATTATAACTAATTTCTGTCACATCACATATCATTTTAGATAAAAAAATGTGATAAACTGCTTCTTTTGTAACCTTTATTGTAGCATTACAGTTAAATTAAGTATGTATGTTAATTGTTACCCATTAGCCATTAGTCCACCATTCTTTAGCACCGAAATGTAGGAAAACGAGGAGACCTTCCTTTTATTATATTTATTTGATACAACTATTATGTAAATATTTTTTTAAAATTTATTCAGCATTTAATACATGAAGTACGATATTTCTGTCAGAATTTGAAAAAGGGCTTGTAAAGCAATTTCAGAGAACGATGGAACTTTAATACTTCATTTTAGAGGGCAGAATTGCGTTAGCTGAGGAACAAATAACATTCATAAATATTTTATTCTTTATTTACAGAAAACCACTTGAAATAGAAAAGTCTTTCGAATACGTGGAAGGAATTTCCTCTCGCGCCTACCTGAACTTACTATTTATCTTGTTATAGGAAGCTCTCAGTTATACAGCTAAATAGGTTTTTGGAACGAATCGCTAATAGCTTTTTTTTTCAAACAGTATCCTACTGGAATATTTATATGTATTAACTTTATTTTACTTGCAAATAACATTGATAATACATTTTTTCCTGGAGTGGGTACGGGAACCTTCGGCGTAGAAACAAAAAACTGGACGTTTTCCACGAAACACCGAACTACTACACTTTTCTCGACGATTAAAACTGAAGTTTTAATCTTCTCCTGAAGATGCCAACTTGGTTGGCGAAACACGCGTCGAGAAAAGTGTAGTAGTTCGGTGTTTCGTGGAAAACGTCGTTTTTTTTTTTTAATACATTTTTTGTTTGGATTATTGATATTTCATTTTCAGCAAATATGTATGTATCATATGTAACTTTCAAATTTTCTTTGAAACTTCTTGAGCATATTCTATATAGCCTATTCAAGATACACAGTGTTCAAGTTTTAATTTAGTTTTCAATTTTTCTCTATAATTTCCGAATAGCACTAATTTCGGAATTCCGGGGTTTTCTTAGATGAGAAATTTATATTCATTCATAGTTTTGAACTCACGAGCAAAAGGCACCAACTAAAACCTGGGCCGTACAACTACAAAGGTACTACATATTTTATATTGTAAGCGCGCACTTGGCAGTGGCGACCCGTTTACCAAATGCGCGTGGCCAAGTGAGAGCTTCCAATATAAAATGTGTACTAGACTGCAATACAATATGCGGAATCCCAGGTCAGGACTTCAATTTGCATTATTTAATTACGTAAATCAAACGTCCCTAAACAGTATTTTACTACGTGTGTTAAGACGTAACGACTGCAAACAGACATCCCGGGAGTCGCTCCCCCACTCTTCACTTTTGCCGCCGCGGAATATGGGATAGCCAAATGGCAAATTGTATAGGCCGCCGCACGTACGTTGCAGGCAGGTGTTAGGTTGAAGGTGTTTATTGTTTATTCGGTTTTAGTTCTTTCGCTGTTGTGATTGTCGCGGTACGGAACCAATAAATAGCCATATTAAGCGAAACGGCTTTCTTATTAATTATGTCGCGGATTCCGTTCGCATATAAATTACAAAATATAATCAAAAACTTTGAGGAATTTAAAACAGATGGAATATTCATACGTCGTCTACCGTGTAATAGGCGATATGCTTTTAAAGACGAATGGGATGCAAAAAGACATATTAATTCGAAAAAACATCAAGATAATGTACGGGGTGAAGTGAATATTGACGAGTTCTTATATGACTTGTGTTCTATATTTTGTACGTGTGGATTTTCGTGGAGACTAGTAGATAATGCGTGTTTTTAGAAATTTTTTGTTCAAAATACATGCCAGATTGGCCTTTGCCTAGTAGCCAGACATTGCGCACTCGGTACCTCCCCCAAAGTTTATAATAATGTGATGGACAGTATTAGAGAATACGTACGCAATCAATATATTTGGGTCACTGTTGATGAAACCGTGGATTTGCGTGGTCACAAGGTAGTGAATGTCCTGCTCCGTGTTTTAAAAGTGAATAATATTACCCCGCCAATATTAATCGCAAGTAAACGTGTATTACAAACTACAGCTGAAACGATTGATGTATTGGTGACGGATGCTGTACGCAATGTATGTGTTGACAATAACAATTTACTGGTGTTTGTCACAGATGCAGCCGCATATATGCGAAAAGCTGCTGAACGTCTAAAACGCACATATAAAAATATGACCCACGTGACATGTTTAGCGCATGCCTTACATCTTGTCGCTGGTGAAATTGCAAAACAATACCCGATAGTGGACCGACGAATTTGGAACACAAAACAAATATTTGTAAAGTCAGGGTCACGAAAACACAAATTTAAAGAGCGCCTACTCGATATACCTCTACCACCTTCACCGGTACGTACACGATGGTGCACGTGGCTGCAAGTTGTACGGTATTTTACCACCAACTTCGAAATTGTAAAGGAATTCATCATACAACTAAATCCCTTAGAATCCAAAGTTATACGACTTAGCCAAAATGCATTTAATACACCGGATATTCACACCGATTTAAACATTATAGCAACCACAAGGTTAGAAAATTCAACATTATCCTGTGAAGAAGCTTTAACTATAATAAGTGACGTTGAAAGTACAATGACTAATTTAGTAGATCGTAAAGGTGTCGCAATTAAAAACAAACTGGAAACTGTGTTAAATAGAAATACCGGTTACCAAACAATACGTAATTTTTACACAAATAGGCAGAATGTTGTTACGTCGAATAATTATGTCGAATACTTAAAATTTGCACCATTGACTTCTGTAGATGCTGAGGGATCGTTTTCATTATATAAATATATGTACCGACCTAATCGGTCACATCTAAGTGCGGTGAATGCAGAACGCATTTTAGTGACTATGATGTATGCCCATGCTGTGCAAGAATGTCCTCTTACAATTAGTGATGACGGTGACACGACCTTTCAATAGACAATAACTGTTTGGGTAAGTGTCTCTATCATATTTTAATTTTGTACTGGTTTCCTGAGTTCGGTCCTGATTTACCTCCGAGCTTATTGCACCCTAATGTGTACTCTTATTTGCTGCCGCGACCTGGGGACTCTATAACTTTTAAAGTGAAGGCGAACGAAAGCGAAAGCTAAGCGAAGCGTTAGCTATAGCTTTACAGAGAGCTACTCTGTAAGCATTTCGTATAGGAGCTCGCGTGTTCCAACGTTTTTGCCCGAGCAGTTACGATGAAAGCGAAGGAACCAACGGCAACATAAAAACGAAACACTTTAAGATGAGGAAGAAGAGAAAAATATAATTGTCTTAACCTATAAAATTGGTGAAAATGTAATAGGAGATTTTTTTAGAAGAAGGTAGACATATACGGAACAATATCGTTAATAGATATTTTACAAATTAATAAACAGAAAACAAAACCAAAAGGCCCTTTTTAGGGCCACCATTAATTTACACAAAAATAATTCGTCATTCAATTACAGTTTGTGGTATATGTCTGTTTATTTTGGAAAAGAAGTATTTACATAAGTACATAGTGCATAAATTAATAGATAAAAAAATATATGGCAGTTAATAACAACTCATAATAAACAACAACATATCACTTCAAAGACTTATGCGTAAACAAAGAAAAATAAAAATTGATTCGAAGAAAAGACTGGCAGCTCATCACAGCTTAAAATATTTATTATTTAAATTAACTTATAATAGCTATTTAAAGTAATTATTTAACTACTAACATGTTATTAATAACATCACATTAATCATATCTAGTTTTAAAATAGATTAATAAGTCTCCTTGTATTTGACAGTCTTTCGTTACTTTCAGCAATCCTTTGTAGAGTATTATTAATTGTGTGTAACACATTAACGGTATCTGTATGCATTTCAATTCTAGAATTGTAATTGAATTTTTGTCTCATCTGAGGAGCATCCACGCAAAAGTGAACAAATCCATATTTAACTTAAAATGACTTGAGCATCGCATTAGGTAGTAATCAGTCATCTATTTAAGATACAATTTGAAATGTTAACCAAAAATAAACGAATCCTTGTTAATCTTGGACGCCAAGTTCTAAGTTTTAACCAAAGAGTAACAAAATCCATAAATTATTTCTTCTCCGTCATTGGTGTTGTAAAATGAAGCAAAAAGCAACAAATCCTTGTCATAGATATGAGCCTGACAATATTATTCATGCAAACAGAAACAAATCCATAGTCGCGGCAGACCTACCAAGATAAATTTATATATTTTTGGTATCGCGAAATCTCGTATCGGATAGCATAAATACCATTTGTGGAATGGTTCCTGATGGGACTATAAAGCAGAAAACTGTTTGGGATTTTTGTGGAGACTGCAGCATAGAATTAAACTTTCGCGTGTTCGACGGTTGTTATTGTGGTAACCTGTGACCGTGACAATTTAGGTTTTCTTTTTGTTTGTTGGTGTTAATTAACAATAATAAAGTGATTAGGATGGACCAAGGCAAACGCCACGACAATGATTAGGCAAACGCGGACAGTCTTCAACAACTTATAATTTGGAACATCTGCCATTAGTACGTCAACTACCTCCTCTAAAAGTAACAAATGTTGAGACTTTGTTAAATTCGGAATTTAATGACGACTGGCGAGAAGATCCCGAATTGGCTTGGTTCAAAGGTATTATTGACAATAACAATAATACTAATCTTGGAGAACTGGTCGAGAACGATAACGAGGCAGGTACCGAACCAAATGAGGAATGTGACTGTTTGTGTGAAGAAGATCCTGCACTTCACCTTTAATATATCTACTTAAAATTATTTTGTCATGTTTAAAAAATTTTAAAGAACTTATTTTTTGATAAAATAATTTTTTAACATTTTTGCATTATTGTTTTTCAGCTTATATTATATTTGAAATATATTATGTTCTCTTGGGATTTGTGGGTTATTGTTTATTAATAAACCGCTTATTCAAACATTTAATATTTTGCCCATGATAAAAAATAATGTACTTGTTTCTTAGAGTTAAAAATAATTAAGTCTTATTTAATTTACCAAAGTTTTTCACATTAGGTATTTCAAAGTTTTTCTTTTTGCACCAATGCAAAAAATTCTGTTTGTGTCCAAATACTTAAGTACTTTTTGCACTAGTACACGAAGACACTATAAACAGTGCTAAAATACTTACCTTGTGGACGATTGTCAAAAAATATATATTTTCTTGATGTCTCAATCAAAAGAGAACAAATCCTTAACCCAAATCAAGCAAACGATAACAAATCCTTATATTTCATGCAAAAACAAACAAATCCATATCGAATATGTAAATAACTCGTATATAACATTGACAAAAATTTTCAAATTTGGTAAAGTAATTTTATGCTTTTCTTTCATTTCGGTATAAAAAAGTAAAAGTTTTATTAAAAAATTAAACCCACAATAAAATAAAATCGCTTTGTGCAGATTTAACCGTAGTGGATTTGTTCACTTTTGCGTGGATGCTCCTCATCTGTTCTCGATTTAATTCAGGTTGCAATTTTTTAATTTTGCGTCTTTTCTTGGCGGTATTTACTTATGCAGGTATCCCATCTTCTGTAAGTATTTCATTATCAAGTTGAATAATTTCATTGTCAACAGTTTCCTGTTGACTTATATTAATCAGAGGCGGTAGCAAAACTGATTTGCTAGTAGAAGTACTTGCATACGTATAGAACTCTATAGACAAAATAAGACTAAGAAAGAAAAATAATTGCAAAAAAGTTATACATACTATAGTACTTACTATTCCCATTTCTAAGTTACTATTATCATCAACCGAGGACCACCCCATAATAAATATAAGTCTTTCTTCATTATCTGTTAAAGGAGGCCATTGCCTTGGAGGTGGTGGCGACCCATTGGTCGGCACCACCTGTTTGACTTAAACCTTTTTTTGTGGTCTGTGCTTTAAGTTTGACTTTGCATTTCCAATCTGCAACTGCCTGTAAATTAAAATATATTTTGTCATCATAGCTAATCAATATAACTGATTAGCGCGTATAGTTGATCATCTAGGTAAGTATGATATTTGTTCTAGATCAAAACACTGTCAGTTATTTGCTTACCTTTTGCCACTTTTCTCAATTCTTCTGGACGTATCCCATGCTATTCAAAATATTTGTTAGTTTTTTTCCACAAATTATGAAAGGTTTCTTTCCCTTTCAATCCTTAGAATTTTCTTGTCAATATTCCTGAATGTTCTTCTGCAAAATCTAGCAATGCCGTCCATTGGCAGGGATGCGTTTTACGCTTACCCTTTGCCAGGCCGTATTTATTTAAAATATTTATTAGTACCTTTAACAAGAATACTATGATAATAGAACAATAGTTGCAGTGCTTCATTAATATACCATCCATAAACAAACGATCACAGAAAAGAAGTAAGATAAGGTGGAATAAATAATTTATTCTATTGCTCTACTTCTGTGCAAAGCTATACAAAATACACAAAACGAGAACTAAAACCTTTCGCTTTCGCTATCCGTTCGGAGAGACGTTCGGTGCTACCGAGACATCCCGAAGTTTCATTTTCTCAAAACAGGCAATAGCGATCGTAATCGCTTTCGCTTTGAAGTTATAGAGTCCCACCTCTGGTCGCCTAGTGCGGCCCAAGCCTAAGACTCATCTCATCACTAGGAATATTTGCCGTCTTGCATGTTAAACTGCGTTAGAACGTCCTGCACCGTACTAATGCGCATACGCGGGTCCTGGCGCCTTGGCTGGATCGGGACACGCCTCAATACACGCGTATATAATTTACAAGGCGCTAAAAAATACGGTTTATATCTTAGAGTTTTATACGCCGATCCCTGCGTTGTAGCACCCATTTCCGAACCCTACTCATCACCTCCTTTAAAATGGACAACTCTTTGGCAGCTTGATACATCGATTTAACATCGCTTCTTCTACTGGTTGTACATGAAAAATATATACCTGGTTGAAGTCGGTAAGAGTAATATTTTTTGAAGATTAAATAATATTTAAAAGAATATTGACCACACATCAAAATATTTTGCTGCCCCCGAAAATTGACTTATTATTATTGAATGGGTCGCCTTTTCTCTGTGTTCTTGTTGTCCGTGTGTCTGTGTGTGCGTTTGTTACACGCGTAGCGCCTAAAAAGCTTGACCGATCCGGATAATTCTTTTTGCACAATATCTAGGTCGGTTAAGTGACGTGCAACGGCACTTCCGGTTGGCCGTAGGTCAACCGAAAGTGGGTCTAATTTTGACCTAAATAGAGAATTAAGCATATTTTGAAAGAAGTGTCAGTCCTGGAGTGGGTATTGGAACCTTCGGCGTAGAAACAAAAAACTGGACGTCTTCCACGAAACACCGAACTACTACACTTTTCTCGACGCGCGTTTCGCCAACCAAGTTGGCATCTGCAGGAGAAGATTAAAACTAAATTCTAGTCTACACACTTGCACTATTTATACCAAATTTGTTGCCACGGTTCACTGAACCGTAACTGTCTTAGTTTATCAGAGCAAAGAGTGGACTGGTGGGTATCGGACCATTGTCCTTATTCATACTATTGTTCAATAAAGCATTAAATGTAACAATAGTATGAATATGACTGATCCGATACCCACCAGTCCACTATTTGCTCTGATAAACAAAGACAGTTACGGTTCAGTGAACCGTTGCAACAAATTTGGTATAAATAGTGCAAGTGTGTAGGCTAGAATTTAGTTTTAATCTTCATCTGAAGATGCCAACTTGGTTGGCGAAACGCGCGTCGAGAAAAGTGTAGTAGTTCGGTGTTTCCAGTGACGGTGACGTCCAGTTTTTTTTTTTTTTAGAAGTGTCAGTGACAAAAAGTTTCAGAATGCAAAAATTAGTCTGAATATGTACTTCAGGTTTTGAAAAGATTTTTTATATGGTTAGTGAATACGCGGACTTGCGACCCATTCAGCTGCTGTTGAGTTTACTCAACTGTCGTGCTTAGCTTGTTCTTGTCCTGCTTATGAGTTGTGCATTTTTTATAAATACACATAATCCATAGAACGCAAAAAAAATTGGACGTTTTCCACGAAACACCGAACTACTACACTTTTCTCGACGCGCGTTTCGCCAACCAAGTTGGCATCTTCAGGAGAACATTAAAACTAAATTCTAGACCACACACTTGCACTATTTATATTAAATTTATTGCCACGGTTCACTGAACCGTAACTGTGTTTGTTTATCAGAGCAAACAGTGGACTGGTGGGTATCGGACCATTGTTCTTATTCATACTACTGTTACACTTAATGATTTCTAAACTTTCAAAAGCATCCAACTGTCTACTGTTTGTTACATTTCTAATTAATTTTAAATTATTTATGTCTATCGTATGGTTGTTGTCAAAGCGTGTTGGGCAACACAAGATTTTTCAGTTCTGCCATATTTCAAATGAACCATGTGTTTTTTAAATCTAGTCAAAACAGATCTTTTTGTTTGCCCAATATACTTTTGATCACAAGCTTTACAACTTATTTCATATATTCCTGAGTTTTGGTTATTGTCGATTTTGTCTTTGGGGTTACCCAAAAGCGTCTGTACTTTATTTTTAGAATTAAAAACCAAATTGATATTAATATTTTTAAAAATTTTATCTAGTACGCGGGTGAATTTAGGTTCATATGGTAACGAAGCAAATTTCGAATTGTCAGTATCTCTACGAAAAGTCGTGGAATTGTACAGGGTACTCTTAAATTTATGCTTCCTTATTAACCTATCTATTAAATGGACTGAGTAACCGTTATTCTTAGCTATATTCTTAATTAATTGTTTCTCATGTTCAAACCTCTTTACTGAGGGGGAAATTGAACAAACGATGAATTAGAAAATTAAAACTTGCCATTTTATGTTGAAAAGGGTGGTGTGAATAGTTGGGAATATATCTAAGAGTCGCGGTTTCTTTCCTATATACATCAAACTCTAACTTATTTTCACTATTTCTAATAACTAATACATCTAAAAATGGTAGCTGTTCATTGTGTTTCACTTCATATGTAAATTTAATGGTAGGGAAACGGTTATTTAATTTGGCAATAAAATAATCTAAACTAATTGTTGTTGTATCAAATACCGCGAAGATATCTTCCACATACCTGAACCAAACTCTATGGGAATACTCGAATTTATCTTTTACTTCTGTCTCAAAGATACTCATAAAAATATTTGCAATGAAAGGTGACAAGGAGTTACCCATTGCCGTTCCCTCATGTTGCTGAAAATATTCACCATTATACTGAAAACAATTTTGATTCATACAAATACTAGTAAGCTGAATGTATTCCTTAACAATTTTATCGTCTAAACCATTTAATTCGAGTAATTCCCTGAGGTAGTCTAAAGTTTGCGGGATTGCGGCACTTATTACACCTAGAATTTAGTTTTAATCTTCTCCTGAAGATGCCAACTTGGTTGGCGAAACGCGCGTCGAGAAAATTATAGTAGTTCGGTGTTTCGTGGAAAACGTCCAGTTTTTTGTTTCTACGCCGAAGGTTCCAGTACCCACTCCAGGGAGCATAGGACTTACAATGAAGGTGTTAAAGGGCGTCAAAAATGTCAGTGGAATCAACTTGAAAAACAAAACTTTGACACCATCTAGCGCTTTGTTTTAAGTGTGGTGTATTTATAGTAAATGCACAACTCATTCTTATCAAGCAGAATAAGGGTAGTAAGTCAATTTTCAGGGGCAGCGAAATATTTTGATGTATTCTGTATACCACAAAACAAACTAATCTAACACCAAAATTCTTCGTTGCCCCAAAGGATTTCTTAAAATATACCGTCACTATTTTTTTTGTACATTACATCATCCATCGGTAAATGATAGGTTCGTTATACTTGGCGTACTTCACAACGAAGTCCTTAGAAACTAAAAATTTATAATCAGTTATATTCAAAAGTTTTATCTTGAAAAGTTTGTAGTTAAAAAGAACATAACAATAATACATATTGTTCGAATAATATTTATATTATACACATATTGTATAAAATGTAAGTATAAATAAGTTAAATAATTGTGATAAACTTACCTGTATACGCGACAATCCTTAGAAACCAAGTTCCAAGTCGCTTTTATTATTATGTAGGAAACAATAACTTACTTCTTTTGAAGATTCCAGAAATATGCAATATTAAGAGACATCCAAAAAAAAATGACATCAACTCTGGCTATGAACGAGTGAGATGGAAATAGCGGTCATGTCTAAGCTTTTTGGTTATGTCAAACTTTTGACAAGTGACTGTCACAATTTGTAAAATAGACAATGGCGGTCATATGATGTGACAGTATTGACAAGTAAATAAGTTCATAAATTCGATTAAGAGTAGAAATACCTCTTTTTTTTCTCGGCCAACTTTGATGACGTTTTTTTGGATGGCTCTATATTTAGGTATACTTGGTAAAAATAGTGCACATGCAAAAAGTAAGTAACAAAATTGAAAACTGAAATAAGAACTGTGCGCACGACTTTCTCAAAAGTGTGGCAGGTCTGTGGCAGTTTCTCTAATTTGTTATCAGCTGGCGTTAATTACTATTTTTGTTATATTTAGGTATAGAGACATCCAAAAAAACGTCATCAATTCTGGCTATGAACGAGAGAGATAGAAATAGCTGTCATGTCTAAGCTTTTCGGTTATGTCAAACTTTTGACAAGTGACTATCACAATTCGTAAAATAAACAATAGCTGTCATATGATGTGACAGTTTTGACAAGTAAATAAGGTTATAAATTCGAATAAGAATAGAAATACGATTTTTTTTTTGGCCAACTTTGATGACGTTTTTTTTTGGATGTCTCTATATATTTCAAACACATTACAGTAAAACAGGCAAATTTTTCTGAATTTGGTTTACAATTCATGAAAGCATATCCGAGAGAGAACAAATGTATATCAGAGAATAGTTCGAGTGTCGTTAAACAAAACTAAAATCCCCAGTACATAATATGTAATATTTATTTATATTACTTAATTTTGTAGAGTTAAAGTGAACATAAATAATTGATATTTTTCGAGTGAGATTTATCAAACAAATGGTGTAATAAAGCATGTAAAAGACCTACAAGTCAATAACTAGACTGTAATAAATAAAACAAGTATTTAGTAGATTTTATTGAAAATTATGTTATGATAAAATTTGTATTCAGATAATAAAAAATAGAATGAGCGCAAATACATTGTGATTGAGAGAGGTAAAAAACATTTTAGCGTCATCAGTCTTTAAAGCTGGCCATTCCTTGAACTCTGTAACTGGTGTAGATGTGAATCTTCTTATAGAATCAGACTTTTCAGCGCCTTAACGTAACTATTTGACACAGGCTGGGTGACTTTAGTGAGAATTTCAGCGAATTTGTGAACTGGTGTGAATCCTGTATTACAAGCGATTTACTTTTTGTAAATCCTCTGGTAATATGTGGTAACATAATATGGTGGTTGAAAAATATAATTACATGTTTTTTCCTTCGAATGCTTGTAACGAAATTTTAGTTAATTTAGTTACATTCTCTTGTACTAGGTACGTATTAATAATTAAAACACATAAGCATCCGTTTATATAAATTATCGCATCATTCAAAATTCATTTCACATATCTTTTCGGTCGTCGAATCCGAATTAAGAGTTATTGTGAACCATAGAAAGTTTCATGAAAGTGCGAAAAAATGCAAAAAAAGTAGCCAAAATCGCAAAAGTGTCGCTTTTATGGGAAAACTCTGAGAGTTGGAATTTTTTTCGACTTCAATAGCGCATTTTTTTATGTTTTTTTTTTGGGTTGCCATATTCGATTTCAACCTTGGTGTATACAATACGTATAGAAGTGGTTTGGACCCGGGATTTGAAATGTTGTTTTATTTTGATAGGGTTGTGTGTGTTTGGGAATGTGCCTGTATTATGGTAGGGTTAAATATTCTGGAACTTACCTAAATAAAAATTGTCCTGCTGAAAAAGTGGTGTGTAAGTAAATTAATTTTATTACAATAATCAATCCAGTAAATTCATTAAGTATTAAAGTAACTAAGGACCGGATAGTTTGTGCAAATGACCTTGTGCATTAATTAAACAGCAATTAAAAACTCATAAAAAGCAATTAAAAACTTGTTAGAAAGCAATTAGTGTACGTTGTGCATCACAGAAGCCTCACTTCACCCCTACTCATGGTTTATCTTTGGATGATATCTTACATTTCTTATACAGTCAAACGATACGCCACTTGCCACTGAAATAGATCAAATGAATATTGGCAATTATCTTGTTTCGTGTGGAGATTGGGTACCAAATTCTCAATATTATTGATAATTAAGATTGGGCAATGTTTATTACACGTCTAAAGATCTCTTTAGAAAATTTAGAGTCTGAAAGTAGAGTTATACATGTGATTTCGACATGTTATTTTCCTTTTCAACAACATTTTATATTACCTTCTAACAATTATAACGAAAGGCGTTATTCGGCATTGACAAACACCTCTTAATCGTTGACTATAAAATAAATTTCCTGATACGTTTCTTGCGAGTTTCCGGCGATAAAAATAATGGATCACTTTCATTGTCGCAAAGGACGTCAACGTTACAGAACTATTTTTGCAAACCTGTCCTCTAAAGGTGAAAAACTAATACATCATGGTAAATAATGGCGCTTGAATTGGCTAAGTGAAAATTTACAAGCAAGGGTATGGAAAAACAATTTAGTAACTTCAAACGAAATGTCTGTCATCGTTCTTCCTTAACTTTTCGTCGATAGTGTTAAATTTGAATTTCAGAATAAATTAATCTTAATAATTATAATTTAATAATTACAGCAACATTAATCTTACGGCGGTAAATACAATTAGACGGGCTAAAATTACGCATTAAAAACATTTTTTTGTACCAAGAAGGTTTTATTTAATCATTGCAAAACTTTGTATATTTGTTAAGATAATACTAAAAAATGAAAAAAAAAAAATTTTTTTCAAAACAAAGTGGCGGCTGCACGCTGGTGCAAAGTGGACCTACAAAAAAAACGACAACCACTCTGGACGTCGTAATTTTCATCTGTAACAGTCCAGGAAATAACGTGTGGTTTTTGAGTAATCTTGGTTGTCAATTTTGAAAATGTTATTTTGAGTAAAATTCGTTTAAAGTTTTGAATACTGAAAAATGGTACTTACGACTCAGTCAGCGATTCCCGGGGTGTACAAAAGGCCTTCAATCTCTTCGTGCATGCTGTTATTCATGTGTTGTAGTTCTTTGTGAGCAATATACAATAGATAAAACTTTCACTAGAGCCGACCGCTCTCGTATACCTGCTGCGCGCTGAAAAAGGCGTTCTCGAAAAATTACGAAAAAAACATGAGTTCGAATTTCGCTCTGAAACTTTCATGAGCGTATTCTACGGTAAATTTCCTAACTTTTTTAGAGAAAAAAATCGATTTTTTTAACCACCTAATTGTATTTACCCCCTTAATTTAAAAATCATAAATCCCATATGCGACATATAGGAGATAGTGGGGAAATTGTGTGAACTTGTGGCAGTTCGTAATAATTTTATATGGGGGACTCTAGTTTCTTAACGCAATAAAAGCAGTATATTTATGTAAGCGTCAGCGTAGGAACCCCTCTTGTACTGTTCTTGTTCTTGTTCTTGTTACCTACAATTCATTGGTGCTTTGTTAAAGAAGTGTTTTCTAAAGAAAATTGGTTGAGTTGAATTTAATTTCATGGCAAGCAAAAATAAACAGTACTAAAACTGTACTGTTCATTTTTGCATGACATGAATGAGTTTCCTGATGGAAATAAAACTATCTAAATTCTAAATAATTTTTCGAATTTGATATACAGGCACATAACAAAAAAAAATGTATTAAACCATTAAATGTTATAAAATATATGTAAGTAAACTTTAGAGGAGGAAGTATTTAATAGTAGTAGACCGATTTAGTAAAATGTACAAAGAAAACAATTTTATTTATGAATTTTTTTTTTTTTTTCGTAAATAGTGGATCTTCCGAAATTAGCCTACAATATTTTAGTGACGTGTATCCTACGGTCTTAAATAAGATATTCTTTTCCTATATATATATACCGTGTGTGTAAAGCCGACATAGGCTCCTTATTAAAAAGGACAAATTCTACACTTCTAGTTCTTATTCCTTCACTACCTTCGATGCGTTCGCGATTGCTTCTTATCTGTCGTCTCACTTCTGTTTGTCCTTTTTCATAACTGGCCGATGTCGGCTTTACACACACGGTATATACATATTGGTCCTGAAATTATTCCTAAGGGAGCCACAGCATTTTGAAGGAGACGTAAGAAAAAGGGTACCTACCTATTTTTCAGAATACCTACAAAACCGTTAAAAACAAGTTGACATTTTCTGACAGCTATTTAAAAACCATTATTAATTACTCACCACCGAAACACTTTTTTTTTCACTCAACGCGCGTTTTGACCATTGACCATTGACCATGTTGGCATCATCAGGAGATGATTAAAACTAAAGTAGTTTTAGTTTTAAATTAAGTTTGGTCAATTTAGTTTTAATCTCTCCTGATTATGTCAACATAGCTGGATTAACTCACGTTGAGTACAAAAAAGTGTGTTAAGTAGTTAATACCTAGTGTTCAAGTGCGAACCTATTTTGCTGTTTCAGATAAACTTGTCTATTAAACTTTAATAATAAGAAGGGGTCAACACGAATTTTGACTTTGATAAGGGGGGTGTGAAATTTCGATAGACTTACCCATAGTTAGACGAAAAAAAAAATGGCCTGAAAAAAGTTTACTTTTGTATCCAGGAGAACGGTTAATCATTATTTTAGAAAATCCATAGCTTAAATTGTTATTTATTGATAAATCGAAACAAATATCATATCATATCATCGCTTCCCGCTGTCTGTCCCTACTTATGTATGCTTGGATCTTTAAAACTGTTGTTAAATTTATCTAAATGAGTATGTAGCATATGTACTTTTAGAGACTTTTTCAACTTTTTTTTTTAGAGAAGGTTTTCAACTAGCTCTCGGTAATTTTCAACTTTGTTATTCCCTAAAAATACAGAAATTACTCCTTTTAAAACTATTCCAACTTTTTTGTTGAGTACTGGTAAGTAATTTTAGAAATTCTTCACTGGCAAAAAGTTTTTTAATTTGTGGACCAACAAAAATTCCAGCTTTGACTTTTGCTTCTAACAATTGGAAAAAAAGTTTTTTAAAAAATATAAAAGCTTCAGATCTTTCATCTAGCTTTTTTATAAATTGTTTCATAAGTCCTAACTTGATGTGTAAAGGCGGCATTAATAAATTTTCAGGTTCAGCAATACGTTCACATTTAACGTTTTATTTCCCAATAGAAAATTCGGTTCTTAGTGGCCATGATTGCTGAACATAGTGTCGAGCATCCGCTCTACTATCCCACAAACAGAGATAACTCAGATATTTTGTATATCCACCCTGTAGTCCCATTAAAAATCCTATCTTAAAATCTCCAATTAATTGCCACTTATACTCTTGATATATTAAAGCTTTGACTGAAATTTTTACACTTATAGTTTTACATAGTTTTCTTTCAGATGTACAGAATGAGCGACTGGAAGAGATGTAAATGTATTTCCGTTGTGTAATAAAACGGCTTGTGTAATAAAGCTTTTCGTCTAGCTGTCAACAAATAAACGCCACATACTGGAAACACAGGGCACCCCAATTGCTTCAAACAAACCTCTTATGTCGTTACAATAACAAAATCCATTTTCTTTGGTGAAGAACGTAGCAAATGTCTCATGCCGACTTCGTTGATCTGTTATTTTGATATTAAAAGCAAATTCCATTGCTTCAAACTAGAACCCAAAAGATGTGCCTTACTCTTCGGCAAATTCAAATCTCTTATTAAGTCATTAAAGTCTTTTTGAAGTAAGACAATCGGGTTTTGGTGGTTCCTGTGCCAATACAAATTCTTCATCTTCAATATTTTTCATTTGAACTCTGAGATGAGCTTGAATGAAACAATTTCTTAGGAGATTCAGGTACTGGAAGTTGCCTAGGCTCTCTGAGATTGGAGCAGAAGATGAAGTCTCAAGGTCAGGATATTTTTGGACTGCGATTTCTACTCAGTTTCTCGCTTGATAGGTTTAAATAAAGGATAAAGATTAAAATATTTACTTATATAAATATATCATTTATTTATATAAATAAACATTTTTTTTACAAAAAATTGTTTACTTTCTAGACATCTTTTGCAATTACTGAAAGCAACATATGAAGCCCAGGGTCTGTCTAGATTCCGGAACAGGGCAGTTGATACAAGCTTCGTAACCTTCACAAAGCTTTTCACATGCATTTAAATAAAATTTTATATCTCGTATTTTAATAAATATACCACATATATAACAAAATGCATCAGCATCATATTTACACTTTCTAGACGACATTTTAACCTCTTTGAGTCTTCTACAAAACAGTTAATTGTTGTTTATCACTTAAATGACATCTGTAGACGCTGTGTGAAAGTTACGACACCTTTATTTTTCGCGGTATTTTTAAATATACCAGAACTTTTTAATATTTCTACGATAACTCAAAACAATGTATTATTATCATAACTACCACAAAAGCAAACTATGTATGAATTTTTCCTTTATTTTGGAGCATAATGAATAGAAAAATCATAAAATAAATTTTAGGACAAGCAAAAATTTTTTGTAGAGTTGTGAATCAATTATATTTTTTGTTAGACGATGCTTAATAAATCAGTTAATGTATGTGGAAACACTAAATGTACGAAGTGGTCTAACGATGAGATACAACGAGACATACGTAATTTCGACGCCAGCGGACTAAGGTAATCATTGCTAAGTAAGAGAATTCGTGCAATTTGCCGATGCACAATTTACTAATTGAGCTCAATTCGATCTGGTTACAGCTTTGGTCAGTCTGAAATTCTCAACTTATTACAGTGATGAACTGATAAATTAACAATACTATGTTGGGTTACTGAAATAATTGTAACGTGATATTTGCTTTCGGGAACGATCTACCGAATTATTTATCTAACTAACTATTATTAGAAGTTGGTCCCAAACTAAATCAATTTGAGTGCTGAACGAAACGACTAGAGACGTATAATTCCACTGATTTACAGGGCTCTAAGGGGGTGGCTGCTAACAATTATACATACATGAGAAAGTGATTAAATATATTTACCTACATATTATGTTTTAAGGATTCCACAGACCGACGTAAAACAATCGTTGCGAAATTCGCTATGAAAAAAAATGGTGGGGGATTCTGAAGGTCTCCATAGGTCAACGCCAAACTTTTGCGGTAACGCCAACACAGAAAACTCTGTGGCAGCTCAGTTCTATTTAAAATTTGGATAAACAACATTCAAACGTATTATCTTCATCAGCTGAAGATGCACAATATCTTTAAATAAAGCACAATAATGACGCTGCGTAATTGTCTCGAATGGCAAATATCTTTGGACTAGCTCCCAATAGTACTTTGTCGTTTGCCGCAATGATACAAATGATCAAAGGACACACCCACCAGAAATTCAGGAAGGTATATGATGAAACAACTAGCAGTTGGTTAGCTAGGGAATTTATACAACACCCCAACGAGGACGTTGCAAAGACATAATAAGGAAAAATATAATCCTGAGAGCTGACAAGACAGTGTCAGCTACGGAAACACTTATACAATATGAAGCGTAAGTGAAACATCCTAAGTGAAGGCGTGAACAGGAAGAGGAGACAGTTAATCATCGTTTGAGCGGCTTCAGGGAAGACGCACAAGGTGTCCAATGGAGCATAAATTATGTGACTCTTTGAATCAAACTTCATTAGCTAGATTTCCACCACATGAACTCTTTTACTACGGCGATAGTAAGATATCGCCACAGTATGCTCTCCTGGTCAGAATACAACCGACGCGCTCGTTCTTCGTTACTCACACGTCAAATGGGTCGTACTGATAAGATCTAATAAGATTGAAATCCAAATATTTTTATTGTGAACTGGAGTCAATGGAGTTAATGAGGTCATTGCGTTATTCAAAACTCATGGATCATTGAAGCTCATAGTATCATAGTGGTCGTTGGAATCATTGGTGTCATGAAATTATTAGGATCGTAAGACCTTTAGGGTCAGTGGCAGCATTAGGGTCAATGGGGTCATTGGGGTCTTCTAATGTTGTTGTGATCGCAGGGGTCATGAGATCATTGGTGTCTTAAGATCACAGGTGTCATAGAATTATTGGGGCCATGAGACCATAGCAATAGGATCATTGCGTTCCTGGTATCGATGGAGGCTTGGGATTAATGGGGTCAAGTCAACAGTGTGACTGCGTACATAACATTAACTATAATACGTTTAACAATTTTGAAAAAGTAATAATGGAAGTAATTATATTTTGCTGAAAAAAAATAGTGTTATAATAGACAAGGTGTGGTTTATGGTTAGCACTATCAATACGGGAACATGTTGATATAACATGCAGTTCATATTTCATAAAATACGATATTATTAGTTCCAAAAAACTGCAAATTTGTCCTCTTCACTAAATATTATTCTTGTTTTAAACAATTATTAAGAAATGTAAATTACTAAAATATACCTCTATACTTTTTACAGTACATGACAGTTCTGTTAATGTTCTTGTTTTTTTCTTCTGTCCAAGTCAATGGAACGAATTTTTCATAACTCTTTTTTACAGGGTTTTCATTAAAAACAACACAACTTTCTGTGATGTTAACAGTTTTTTCTTATAGGAGCAGTTATGAAATTCGTTATAGACTGGCAATCGTCAAATTATTGAAGGTTCGCTAAGCGGTTATTTCTCTGGTTTCAACAGAACGGTACCACCTGCCACACACGTTGTTCTGCCATATAATATTTCCTTTAGGGGTAGAGTCTACATGACAAAAATAGAATTACTGCGCGGCAAATTTCAGGTCGCGATTATCTTTCATCGGTAACGGCGGCGACACCAGTTGACGTGTGCCGCCGTTCGCTCATGGTGATTTAACCCCCAGCGATTTTTTCTTCATACTTTGGGGCTATCTGAAAAGCACGAGTGTACAAAGAAGTAAACCGAACACCATTGCAGATCTGAAACAGGAGATCAGACGCGAAATAGCCGGCATAGAACCTGATTTGTGCCGCAGAGTAATCGAAAATTTTCAAACGGATTAGCGTCATGCCACGTGAGCCGCGGCGGTCATTTACTTGATATCATCTTTCATACATAATTGTAATGAACTAACCTCAAAGGGCAAATAAATATTGTTTATATTTTTCAACTTCTCCATGTTCTTTTTAATACCTTTTATGTGGAAATCCAAATTGAATCACCTTTTTATATATGATGGGTTCATACACTGATATATGCATTTCCAAAGACGTTTTGACATAACCTATGATTTTCTTGAAAAACAAAAATGTGAACCAAAAAAAGTGAATTAACCGCTACAATAAAAACTTTGCAAACACAAAACAAAACATGCAGGTTAATTGTTAAAAACAGACTAAACAATAGAGTTACCCTCAGTTAGCATTGTGATACTAAAAAAACAAATCTGTTTTCAGATGAAATCCAGGAAATTTCATTTTAGGAAATATATGAAATGCTATTAGCTGCACGTATCAGGAGCTACCAACCAAACGTTAATGGTGGACGGATTTTATTCTAAATTAAAAATAATCCGTGTTACGCGCCATTGGACAAGCGGAATTCGGAAATGGCATATTTATTGGGAACACATTCTACAGTTTACAAAGATATGAATACGTTGTAAATGGAATGCATTTCAGTCTGTCACTATCACACAGGGACGTATTTCTAAATTATGGGCCCCGGGCGAATATGATCGGCCGCCCCAGTACCTAGTGTTTTACCCCGAAATGTAAAAAAAAATACTATTGAGGTGACAAATAAAAATTTTTTCTATTGTTATTTATTCCACTTATTACTTACGTCTGCTTACGTTTTTATTATACATTTATACAAAAATATTGCGTTTTGCGTTAAAAATAATATTTATACAAAAATATTGTTTTATACGATAGGGGGCACCGTTAAAGACAAATAGTCACAAAAAATATGAGATGCGTGCCGGGAGGGGCAGCCGTTAAAGACAAAATACAGGCAGCAAAAGTCGACCTCTACGCCCTTAGAAAAATACGTCCCTGATATTACACCCAAAATACAAACATACCATCTGTACCTTAACAACATCGTACATTAAACACTAGACGATGAAAAGGTAGGCATATCCAGTGTATAGGATAACATTAAGTGATCAGCGTTTTAGTCAGAAAACATCATGATGATTAGAGTTCGGAAAGTTTGCTTTCACGCATGGTAAACTGCATTTAATGATCCTGCGTTCGCAACGTGATCGGCGTACTACACGCAGGCATGAGTCCCAGCGCCTTGGCAGGATCGGTCAGTGGCTTAGGTATGCCGGGGCGAGAATTACACGCGTATAGAATTTACAAGACGCTTAAAATATACGGTTATTCTATAATTATCATATAGTATTTTGGTGCCTACCCTACTTTATGGCACACATTTCCGAAAACTAATGATGATAGACAGAACTAAAGCTATTTAACTATTTTTAAATAGTATAGATTAGTTAATATTTAAATACACATATTATTACCGAGTTACAGTAATTTAACAATAATAATAAGTTAAAAATATATCCTATGAATATGAACCTATGAACCTGCTTAAGATCGCATCACGGTATATTAATGATTGTAGATTGCCATATTATGGGTACAATCGTTAACTCATGTTTATTAAACTTCAAACTTTGGTGGTAAGAAGAGTTAGAAAAGATGACATAATACCAAACATTTCATCTGTGTGAACCTGGCAACCGACTTAACGGAAATCGACTTCTATTTTTTCATTCGATTGTACCTAGTTTATACCCGTTTGTACAGCATTTCGTTTGTGCATTAATGAATGGCAGAGGGGGGGGGGGTGGCAAAATGGCTGGTCACTGACCACACAATAGAATTTTATTTTTTTGCATTCGATTGCCGGTACAAACGATTTTGAAGAGGTACAAATGGAACAATCGACGATAGGCGACTAAGTTACGCAGATTGAATTTTTCATCTGTGAGCTATTTGCGCCCTCTGAAGGTACAAATGAAATAAAATGCGGTACAAACAGATACAAACCGGGTACAATAGAATGCCAAAAAAGAAATAAGTTGCATGAGGTTAGTTACCAGCAATTTTTCCACCATTAATTTTGCAGCCATTAATACACCACGAATATTAGTAAGATATGCAGAAAAACCTGGGGCATCTATCCCGTATTATTTTTGGCCATCTGTCCTTTTTGTACGGAAGAAATGCCCCGGCCCGCCAAACTATTACTAACGCCAATTGCTCCACAATTATATAACCCATAACATCCACTTACCACCTTTTTAAACACGGAATCAAAAATATTTCATTAAATGTAAAGAAAACCATTATACATGTTAATATACCCGTAACTATATTATTTTTCGAATTTAATCGAATTATTATTCTTTTTGGCCTCCTGTTGAACTCATTCTTTAAAGTCCACCAAACTGTAAACCTCGACTAATTACATATAATAAATTGCACCAAAAATGGTTGTTTATTATACGTCTTGAATTTATTTACATTGTCTGCTATACATTTTATAGCCCAACATGTCTTTGTCTTTAAGATATAAAGTTTTCCCTCCAAATGAGATTTTAATTCAGTTCTTCCGAGCAAGCTACTACATTATTCAGCTGCACACAAGGGATATTTAATAAAGCGAATATTTTTATCCGTTCTCATTTATAAGATCAAAGATGAAACCGTCCAATAGCCCCAGCACCAAAGCATGCCCGGGAAGAAGAGAGGAAGGAAGTTAAAATAGAATAGAATTTTAATGACGGCTGCAATTTTTCACGGCAAACGACGTTTTTATGGTGTAGCCGCTGGGTGCAATCGCTAAAATACCGTCATACATAAAATAGATGCGTCCGATGCTGAAATGCTGACCGCTACAGCTGGAGTATAATTATCCAGTAATGAGGTAAACCGCGCTTCGTGAACCCTAGATGCGACGATAATATTGTTTTAATCATTGTCAGGCCACCAACGTTAACATGTTAATGCAAATTTATACTTCCAGTTGCATTTCTACTTATTCGGTAAAGGTTTATTTTGTAGCGTATACCAAAGCGCAAAGCGCTACCGTTTTATAATGAAATGGCCACGGCTAAAACTTGCCATCTTCCCATAAAATTAGGTCAAAAACAGGTGTTCAGAATTTCAGAAGCACTTTTACATTTTTAATAAGGGAGGGACAGTCATTTGAGATGATTTTTAAATTTTTACTTTATATTCTGATAGGAATATACGTGAATATTTATACTGCGTTTTTTATGTACAAATAAAAATGGTATGTACTTTACAAGGGTAACTTTATCTACATACAGCCCAAGCCTTGCATCAATGCCTGCATTAATTCCATGAGCACTATCGCCATATCGACTGTAACACTTAATGACCCGCCTTCAACCTTGCTTTGTAAAATTGCTGATTTAGCATAGAGTTTCATGAATGAAAACAATTAAGTTAACATAATTATATTAACTTCAATTATATTGAGTGAAAATTAAATTGAAATATTATTTAATTATGGAGTGGATACTACACCGCATTACTATACTTTTCTCGACTCGCGTTTCGCCAACTAGTTGGCATCTTCAAGGAATGATTAACAACTAAATTCTAATTATATAAACAATTCTAAATATAAAAACAATTATATAAAATAAACAATGGCTGTCATATGATGTGACAGTCTTGACAAGTAAATAAGGTTATAAATTCAATTAAGATAGATTTTTTTTAAATTTTTTCTCGGCTAACTTTGATGACGTTTTTTTTTTGGATGTCTCTATATCTAAGAGTCGCGGTTTCTTTCCTACATATACCGTTACTGACAATTCGAAATTTGTTTCGTTACCATATGAACCTAAATTCACCCGCGGACTAGATAAAATTTTAAAAAATATTAATATCAGTTTGGTTTATAATTCTAAAAATAACTACAGACGCGTTTGGGCAACCCCCAAGGATAAATTCGACAATAACGAAAAGGCTGGAATATACGAAATAAGTTGTAAAGATTGTGATCAAAAGTATATTGGTCAAATAAAAATATATATTTTGACCAAAAAGAAAACATTTAAAATATGGCAGAACGGAAAAATCTTTTGTTTCCCAACATGCTTTTGACAACAACCATAGGATAGACAAAAAATGTCATATCTACCATCCTGTGCATTGGGGCGTTAAAGTTATACATAGAACAAGTGTGCAGGTTAGAATTTTTGTTTTAACCTTAATGTTTGAATCTTATATAAAAGTCATTTATATGTCAAAAGTTGACATCTGAATATATTGTAAGAATCGAATTGAAAAACTGAAATTTGAACATAGTTTTAATAAATAAAGGAACAAGGAAGAGCGTACCAAGTGTATAAAGTGTCATCCGGTATACCACACCAAATATTGCGGATATATCTATGTTCAGGTTACAGGATGATAGGGGTTTGTTTGTTTGTTGGAAAATTTGTAAAATAAGTCAAAATGAATACTGAACCTAAATATTGGTATCCATACACTGCAGACTTTTTAACAAAATTGCTACTTTTATGCTAAATTAAGATCCCCTTTTTTTGGGGTCAGTGGTATAACTAAAATAAAATATAGCAATAACTAAGTACATAATTCGATTAAAATATGGAGGTGGGTCACTTCAAGTATTTAGGTACTTAAAGTAGGGTGTGCACTTTATTTCAAATAAATACCATTTTCTATTTTAAATGCATGCCAGTATATTTTTAAGACTTGAATATACCTTTTAAATATTTATATTAATAATACGTACAACAATTTCTAGTGGAAAACATTAAAATTTTACGGAGGGAGTGGAGTCAGTCGACTGTAATAACAGTTCGTGGCTGTACTAATCCCATATTCAGGTGACAACTTATTTTACGGTCACGAGTTGAAAGTTGACACGGCACAACTAAATAAAAAAATGTCCCTTTCATAAGTGCGTGCAGTCTGTCAGAATATTTTGTGTAGTAAAAGTGGCAAATACATAGGATCATACACACAGTCCGCAAGGAACTAGATTACAATGTGTAACGAAATTTTAGTTAATTTCGTTACATTCTGTTGTACCAGGTATGTATTAATAATTAAAACAGCTAAGCATCTGTTTAGATCAGTTATTGGATTCCCACTCTTTACTCCAATCCTGGAGTGGGTACTGGAACCTACGGTGTAGAAACAAAAAACTGGACGTTTTCCACGAAACACCGAACTACTACACTTTTCTCGACGCGCGTTTCGCCAACCAAGTTGGCATTTTCAGGAGACGATTAAAATTGTTTTAATCAGTTTTAATCTTCATTTTGGATATATATATATATATATATTTTTTTTTTTTTTTTTACACATACCTCCGGTCAGGGTCACCGCGGGCTCCGACAACACCGCAGTAACCGAGCCGGACATCCTAGTTATTAACCACAGCTACTCCTCCCCACCGGTCGGTAAGTAGCTGCAGGTTCCAAAATCGTGTGCCCTAAGTAGACGTAATGACCCCAAGATGACTGCTTTCTGCATCCGGCATAACAGAAACTCCGTAGAGATCCGGCAAGCCGGAATTATCTTTAACTCTGAAAGCAGCTTAGAGCGAACTCCTCCAAGAACACCGATGATGAGGACAACTAGCATGACTTTGTGGCCTGGGTAAAGCGTGCGGAGCTCGAACAGGAGATCTTGATATTTTGTCCGTTTTTCCTCCTCTTTCAAGACTATATTATGCTCTGCTGGAGCAGAAAACTCGATAACATACATAGTCTTGGTCTGCTTATCGAGGGAGGACTATGTCAGGCCTATTAGCGTGTATTGGCCTGACGGTTGGGAACACATAATTCCAAAAGATTTGGCATCTTTCGTTCCCAACAACGGACTCTATATCTCCTGGCAAGTAAGGCGGCACTGGCTCCTGGTCTATCTCGTACGAGTGCCGAAGATGATAATAAAGCACTCGTAACGCCGCGTTATGTCGGTGGGTGTACGCCGAGACCGCTTTTATCGGACAAGCCGACAAAAGATGTGTCAGGGTCTCGGGCGCTTTGCGACAGGTCCTACAGTTGGTATTTGCGACCTGCACACCCATCACACGGCTACGATAAACCAGAGTATTAATTACGCCATCTTGACACGCCGCAATGAATCCCTCGGTCTCCGATGTGAGCCCTGCTGACCTAAGATATCGGAAGGTCAGCTTTGTTGACAGATCTAGCGCATCGATATTCCCTATAAAAACCACCATGCACCGGTCTGCCAACATGCTGCTCAAACAGAACTCTCTGTTCGGCAGCTTTCATTTGGGCTCCTAGACGATTCGGTTGTAACTCGGTAATCAACTCAACGTTGACACCTCGTCGACCTCCTCGTCTAATTTCAAACTCGAGACCAAGTTTTTCAGCGGTTGTGCCCGCCGCCTTCAGTATAAATTCCCCGCTCCCGCTAGTTCGTGATCTTTCACTAGACACAGGAGGGGGTCCGAACTCCCTTAGAATCTTATACGCCAAACCCAAAACCACTTTACCATGCATACTCTCCAGGCTTAGAAGTCCCCTACCCCCTCGATGACGTGAGAGGTATATTCGGGGAACGGACGATCTAGGGTGTAATCCCCGATGCATATGCATCATCTTCCGGGTGTCCCTGTCTAATTGTCGCAGTTCGCCGACTGTCCATTTCACAACTCCGAAGGAGTAGCTCAGGACCGGTACAGCAAGCATATTTGTTGCAGACACCTTGTTTTGCCCGGAGAGTTGGGAAGACCAAATCTTCCGGACAAGGTGTCTGTACTTGCCGCGGAGAGCCTCTTTCACCTGGGCGGCGTCATGAGTACGCTGTTGTTCAACCCCCAGGTATCGATAAGTCTCTCCAACGTCAAGATGTCTAATGACGTTTCCGTCGGCAATTTGCATATCCTCAGGTAAACCCGGTAATCGTCCTCTTCTGAGATGGAGCACTGCGCATTTGTCCAATCCCAATTCCATGCCCACATCCCGTGTGTACTCGTCTACCACTCTTAGAGACTGGCGGAGGTCTCTCTCCCCGGAGGCGTATAGTTTGAGATCATCCATATACAATAAATGGCTGATCTCATGCCCCCGGTTTCTCGGTGGTCCACACATATACCCACGAGTATGCCGCAGGGCAATGGTAAGCGGCAGCATTGAGATGCAAAATAGGAGAGGACTCAAGGAATCTCCCTGAAATACGCCCCTCCTAAACGTTACCGGTTCAGTTATGACCCGCTGCATACCCGATGTAATGGTAAAGCGAGTCTTCCAAACCGGCAATAGGTTTTCTATGCATCTCACTAGTGGGGTAGGCACCGCAAGGTTTTTCAGCAAGTACACCAAAAGCTGATGTGATGTTGAGTCAAAAGCCTTACGGTAATCAATCCAAGCCATGGAGAGGTTGCGTTTATATTGGATTGAGTCTTGGGTGACAGCATAGTCTATCACCAGGTTCTCCCTACAACCCTCTACGTTTCTTCTTCCCCCACGCTGTTCACTTATTTCTTGCAACACCGGCATAGTCGCCCCCCTCACCCTGACATACAAGATACGTGTAAATATCTTATAGCAGGTATTGAGGCAGGTAATCGGCCGGTAGTTGCGGGGATCGGACAAATCTCCCTTTTTTGGGTAGAAGCACAGTGCGTCCTTCGACAATCCAACTTGGAATTTGCTGCCCTTCATTTAGCCAAGAATTGTAAATTCTGGCTAGACGGCGATGGGTGGATGGAAACTTTTTCCACCACCAGATATTAATGCCGTCTGGGCCTGGGGCAGCAAAATTTTTGGTACCGACCAGAGCTTCTCGGACCTCATCCTCTTGGATTGCCTCGCACACTTCGATTTGCGGAGGTTGATGCCTCCTACAAAAGGCTTCGAAGTGTACTAGTGCTGGAGTGTCTTGGCGAAGTGGACGCGTAGCGTTATAGACTCCCTTCCAGAAGTTTTCGACCTCTTCTGCAGTCGGCGGGTTGTCAACATTAGGCGGTGGGTCCTCAAATAGTCGAGACGGGCTCTCCCGAAATAGAGTATTAACTTTAAATCTCTCGATCCGTCTCACGAGATTTCTCCTCACCGCACCCAGCATCCGGATGCGGTCCACACAATGCTGCTTGATGGTCTGCAGCACCGGTGGACTTAGTGTGTGATGGTGTCGCCGTAATGACGCGGCAATACGCCTGATCTTAGGCGTAAATGCTCTGCCGCCAGCCAAAAAATCCATCACACTTTGAATCCGGGAAGCTTGTTGCCTTGCCGACTGAATTTTGGCCTCAACTTGTTGTAGTCGCCGCTTATTTCTTCCCATCCATTCAGGCGACCTCTCACTTCGCCCTTCCGGTAGAGTCGCTTCGCGGCGCTGTAGACGGCCTCATTCAGTTGCCAGAGGTCTGCATCTTCCGGAAGTTCATCGTCTATTAGTGCGTCCACTTCAGCTAACTCTTGTGGTTTCATAGGGATCTTGATGTTGATACGATCTCTACGTGTCCTCAAGTTAATCTCGGTATTCTGAAGCAGGCTTAATCTTCCAGACCGGTTTCGCCTCGGTGATGGTAAAGGCTCTTCCCGGTCTACCTCCTGATGTTGATTCGCTCTTATATAACCGATTCTTCGTAAGTAGGACACTTGATTTCTCAGGCTCTGTTGAGAAAAGGCACGGTGTTCGGATGTACAATGCACCATTGTGCATGCAACCGTGCCATGTATCCCCTACGATTCGGTTCGCTGTGATCATAGCAGATCAGAAGGTCATCTCGTAGTCTGTCAGTCCACCTAAAGCGTCCATATTCACGGCCAGGTTCGTCAACGTCGGGACCGTCCGGTAAGGCTCCTCCCACCTGTCCCCGTCCCTCATCCGATGAGGGTTCAATGTCGGGAGCCAATCTTTCGTGGTCTGTAACGAAAGTCTTGCATCTGTTGGGTCGTTAGCCCAACAGAGCACAGCACTGGTATTAAGGGGGTTACCAGGCTGATTCAGACCCCATGTTTTTTCTCGAGGTTGTCTCCTCTACGCTCGGGAATGTGGTGTCGCTACTCACCAATGAGCAAATCGAGATCTGCACACCCTGCATATATATATATATATATATATATATATATATATATATATATATATATATATATATATATATATATATATATATATATTTGTATATTTCACTAGGTTCTGACGAACCTAGTGTAGAATTATAAATTCTAGAGGTTTTTAATCATATTTTTTTGTAGATCTTTTGATACATTTAGGGGATCTTACTCGGAACACAAGGTGCCCTTGAATTATTATTGGGTCTGTATTAAACCGATGTTTCTTATTAAATATGAACAGATAGTTTGGGTTTTGGATTTTTCAGATACGAGCCGTAAAGAAGTCCAAAGGATATAACTGTTGAACGAAGGGTTAGCCGATAGATTATTTATCGATACAGGAATCGTGGTGTCGTCGACACTTTGGTTTATTGGCTTGAGGAAAATTTGAGGACATCCACGGTTCTTTTGGATTCTAAACCACAGGTAAGGTTGATTTTTCTTTTGGTTATACACCATAGATTTATTCAAATTTGTGAACAGAAAACCTTACCTGGGATTTGCATAGTAATCGTCTTTCGATAGATCTGTCTAGCTATCTCTCTCATTCCTGTTTTAAGCAACAGGATTATCTTAAGTTGTTTTGCATGGTATTTTTTTTTAGTTCAACCACTAGACTTTACACTAATTTGGTTAGGTCACTCAACAGATTAACGTTAGTTCCATATTAATTGTTACAGCATTTCTGCTGCCGGGGATTATACTGCTGTCCTAGACAAAGTACGATTTCATTCTCGAGGTTTCACCTCTGACGCATTATTTTTTTCTTATCTGATTATTTTACTTTCTTATCTGATTATTGTTTACCTTGCTAATATGCTAATTGATTGTGTTTTATTAAAAGTTAAGACATAAGTTTCATATACCGAGTGTCTCATTGTAATTTTGTTCTTGGCTACTATTTTGTTAATTTCACTATTAGTGTATCACTAGTAGATATAATTGGATTAACCTTCCGCTGGTTATTTTTTTATAATAATTTAGTTGTTTGTATAGTTTGCAAAATTTGTATTTTATTCGATGATTTCAATGTAACAACACCACCAAGTCTAGTTATGTTACTGTCTTTCTTCAACTTTTCATGGAACCTCGCTGAGTCATTGGAAGTAGAAGGAAATCGTGCAAAGAGTAGCAGTCAGGGAGATAGAGTCTGTGGATACTCCCCATTACGAAGGTACCTTTACCACCTGACTCTGCGAGTCACGGAAGCAGTGCACTAGCTTAATATCCAAGGACCTTCGGACCTATTGCATCCCAGTCTCTCTGGCTACTGTGGGGTAAATTATTTCCAAGCATATTTCTTGGCCAGAAGAGTTTGATAATTTTGATGTAGAGCTAGTAATTAGAGTAATTATTAAAGTGGTGACACTTGTAAACAATTTTGCAAATTTTTTTAATGTGTTTATCTTATTTTACCTGAACTGGTGTATTATCTCACATTAGCTGGCGCCCACCTTTCAGGTTACAGATCGCAATAAAAAAAAACTTACCCACGACTTGCTCTGACCTGGCTGGAGCTACGTTTTGTAACCTTTTAGGGGTTGGTGCGAATCCTTCACCCCAGGGTTACATTGCAAGTGTCCGCCTTAAAGTTGGAATCATTTTTAATATTAGTGTTTGATAACAACTTTTGGTGGCAATCACTTCTGCTTCTAAAATAACTTCAAATTCACCAATTCAAAATTGACAGCTAACATTTGACAACTAAACACTGTTAAATTTGTGATTTTTCAAAAAAAAATAGAAAATGGCCTAAATTATTAATATTTGGACAAATGTCACTGAGAAAGTATGTTCCTAATGACATTTTACGCCTATATGCTGATTTTGAGCGAAACATTTTGATATCCAAACAATTTTATATTTTCGAAGTTTTTGATTACTCCCGTAACTAACTGATCTGAAAACAATTAAAACGCTTCAAAGCAGTATAAATTCTGCCATTGCATGCATAATCTGCTAATAATATTAGCAGTTTATTAATATTATTTTTGATTATAAAGATTATTGATATTCTTAATCGAAAAAAGATACTGTCTGGATTATTTTCCATTTTCCAGAAAAATCACCCACTGTTTGGCAGCTCCTTTTTAATGAAACTTAATTTTGTTAATACGAAAATGGTTTTAATTACAATTTGGCTATCTTAAGGGGGTGGGGGGGGGGGGGGGGTAGGGTTAATTCGGGCAAAAAAAGGCACATTTTTGTGATTTTTTCTGACGACACAGTTAAAATCTATTTATTAAAACCAATGGCACATTGAAGTATAATATTCGCAGAATATCGTGTAAAAGTTTCATGAAAAAATATTAAAAAAATACGGCATGACAGCAATTATTCGGAAGCGTCTCGGAAAAGTCCAATTGCGGTGTTCATCATAACTCGGTGCTGGATCATCACAGTCATTAAAAAATCAAAGTTCTTTCGTTAGATAATCGTTTTCCCCAGGTAACGCTGGGAGGGTTTTTCGAAATTTCTATTTTTCACTTTTTGGGAACACTGAAGTGAAAAACGCGATTTTTTGGAAAAAAAATCGGCTAATTTGTTACTGCAAAATAAAAAATATTAACAAATATTAACAAAATATTAAAAACTCCAGCGTTGCCTCCTAAATTATGTGCAGAAATAGTGTTCAAAATTTCAAAAGGATCGGTGCAGTAGTTTTGAAGTTATGAGTAGTACACCGTTTGAGGTACACCGACTTTAAAAACGCGAGTTGTGGGAAGAACGCTGTAGTTTTGAACATTAAAAAATTTGGAATATAACGTTCGTTCATAAGCGAGTTTTATCGGCTTACCTCACACTGAATTATCGATGCCAGGTCCATAAAGGATGTTGTTATTATCGATGATGTCTAAAACATCCTTTTGCTCCTGTCTACAACGAATCCTGCCTTGCGAAGCAGCTGTCAGGTACCAATAGCGCGCAATAGTCATGTATGACGCGCGATTGCTTAAACCGCTGTATCTTCGTTAGTTTGGCTCCGATTCATCTCAAATTCACACAATATTGTTGAAAGGTTCTTCATTCAGAAAATAAAATAAAAAAAATGCAAAAAACAAAAGTTTAAAAACCCTACCCCCCCCCCCCCCCATTAATACGAAACTACTACTTAAAATTAACAAACAATAAATAAATCACTTTAAAAAAGAGCTTAATATGCACAAAAATCAACAGTAGCCATGGAATGCCGTTGCTATAGAAAAGCTTACGATAGTTTGTAAAAACAAAATGAGAGTTCATTAGCAAAATATTAATTATTTTTTGCTATTTTGTAAACATGCTTACAACAGAAGACAAAGTTGAAACAATTTTAATTCATGGCGAAGATCGTACAAATAGAGCTACTGCCGAAATTTTTAATGCCAGACGTCTTGAAAAAATTATTTCCCAAGCGACGGTCGGCAAAATTTTGACCATAATGCCTTTCGGACTCCACTGGTTGCTGGTTGGTGTAATATCTAAACAGTAAATCATCTGAAACAAACAATTGAAACGACATATTACTTTACGTAAATATAGCTATCGTATGACGAACCAAAAAAAAAATAAAAATAAATGAGGAAATAGTTACTTGCCAAACAGAAATTGTCAATTTTGCCCTTAAAATTTTCCATATTTTTTGTAGTTTAAAAAAAATTGGTAGCACTTATAGTTTTTATTGTTCATCATACGATAAAATAATGTTTGCTCGACATACAGTCAAAATTTCAAGTCAATCGGTTCATTAGTTTTTAGAGATATCGTGCCAACCAGTCATTAAAAAGTTGTTACGAGAGAAATGCTTTTAAAGTTTTTAGTAAGTATATACTATTTATAAAGGCATATCAAATACTTACCGTATTTATTTGTTAATCGGCTATACAATGGCGATACAATACACCTTCCTCTTCTTCTTTTGTTAATGCACTACCTTAGCACTACGATCAATCTAATCATATGTGTTCATTTGGAGCGCTCTGCCGCGCGCTCCAAATTCTAGCTGCCCACCGAGTCGGTTTATGACATAACTTCGGCAATTTTAAGACTTGTGATTTCAAGTTTGGTACACTTATTATTATGACCTTAAACTACAAGAATCCGTCGGAAACAATTTTTTTTATCAACAAACGGGAATCCCTCCATAAGACATCATAAATCAAAAACCGGATAAAGTATACCGGATCACATGATCGCGCATGGACATCAGGTTCTTGCACTGTAATTTTGATAGTCAGTGCTGACATAAAGGTCTCTTTTATTCAAGGATAATAAAATTTGCATATATGCAAGGATATAAAATTTGCATTCACATCACGTGGCCTAATCTGATTGATGTCGAATGAAATGTTTCGAAAATTCAAAGTGGATGTTTATTCTCCTTCCGCCAATACGGCGCCCTACACTGCCGCCACACTGAACTTTCAACAAAAGGCCACTATGTATTTGAGAATCTATGATTTAACGAACTATGAACTCGACACTGCGATTCAATATTTGGAGAGGGATACGGGGTAAAAGTGACGTGAAACGTCCCATGTGTATCCTATTTGCTGGCACAAGAAATAAATTGGTGCAGCCATTGACGAGCCCTGCCCTAAAAATCGAATCTGTTGCACTATATTCATTTTCTAAGTTACAAAAAGGGTCCAAGTCGACTTGGCCAGAAATATGGTAGTATAATGTGTTAAGATAGAGAATAAGTTTACAACTGTCGCTCTTCGGTTTCTTGGTGGTATAAGAAACATCGGTTTGCTAACGTAAGCACAAGCATTCTGAGAAATGGATGCTGTGGTTGCGTTTCACATGAGAATGACGATGTATTGTTTTTCCAAAGGAGCTGTTATCGCTTTTGATACGTGATATTGGGTTACATCTAGAATATCATGTTACTTGATATCTAATACTTATGCGTATGGTGACTTTACGATAACCTTATATTTTAGCATATAACATTCATATGATTGGGTTAATTTCTGTTTGCCATTTAAAAAGATGGATGTGGTCGTGACCGCTATACGAAGGATTCACATATTTTCATATGGAAAATTGTTAGGCAATAGCACATCACGCATCTTTCCAAGGAATGCGAGATATTCGAGGCAATTCGTGGATAGGATTCCCCAAAGCGTCAATAATTATAAAACAATCCCATATTTCTTCTCAGTGCGTGTCATTACACTGGCGAGTAGTCTGAATTAATGCCCGTAATAAATTTACGTTTATCTCTGGTCGATAATACGCATGGCCTCGTAATACCAAATGGCTAACTTAAAAGAAAGTCCTGGATTGGGTACTGGAAACTTAGGCATAGAAACAAAAAATTGGACGTTTTCCACGAAACACCGAACTACTAGGTATACTTTTCTCGACGAGCATTTCACCAAGGTGAAATGCAATTGGAATCCTCAAGAGAAGATTAAAACTAAATGATAACCTACACATTTGCTCTATTTACACTTAATCCTCCGTCATGGTACACTGAACCATAACAGCTGTCTTTGTTTATCAAAACAAACAGTGGACTCTTGGGTATGTGACTATTGTCCTTATTCATACTACTGTTACGTTTTATGTCTAAACTTTCAAAAGCATCCAACTGTCTGCTGTTTGTTACATTTCTAATTAACTTTAAATTATTTATGTCTATCGTATGGTTGTTGTCAAAAACATGTTAAGCACAGGTTTTTTTTTCTTCTCTTCTGGGAGCCGTCCTTGTCGCCGGATTGCACTGCAGCCTCTTGGGCTTATTGTGCGCAACCTCCCATCCTTATCACACCACCCATTCCAGTAGCCGGGTCCCGTGTACGAGCTTGTATAGCTTCCCCGCCGGCTGGGTGCTGTAATCTTCTGGACAAAGTTTGGGGTGTCCATATATGGCCTGCCTTTTGCGATCTAAGGTCTCGCAATCACACAGTATGTGGTGTGCTGTTTCCGTTTCCCTGTTGCAGAGTCTGCATTTCAGTTCTCCGTTGTACAGCCCCATTCTGTGTAGGTGTCCCTTGAGGGCGCAATGTCCTGTTAGGAGGCCTACAACAGCTCTTATCTGAATCCTATTCATTTTTTAATAGTTCTTCAGTTCTTTCCTCACATGTTCCTTTAATAAACATTTTCCCGTGTCTTTGCCTGGATATGGAGTTCCAGTATCCATTTTGTCTATTTCTGACCCATTCTCCTATTTGACCCCTTACTATACTCTTTGGTACTCCCAGGGCCGGTTCTGGGCCAGTAAATGGAGTAGACGATCCCTTTCTCCGCTAACTCGTCTGCTTTTTCGTTGCCTTCGATTCCTGTATGTCCTGGTACCCATATCAAAGTTACTTTGTTGTGGTCTGCCAGTCGTGTCAGTTCTCTTTGACATTCCCATACCAGCCTTGACGTCGCCTTTGGGTTTGTAAGTGCCTTTAGGGCAGCCTGGCTGTCCGATAGTATATCGATCCTCTTATTTGTGTAAGACCTCGTTATATTTTCTTTAGCACAGTGCAGTATTGCATATACCTCCGCCTGAAATACAGAGGTATATTTTCCAAGTGGAATGCTGTACTGTAGCTTTTCCGTTTCGTTGTAAATGCCAGCACCAGTTCCCTGCTGAGTCTTTGACCCGTCTGTGTACCAGGTTACTCTCTCAGTTCTGTTCCTGTTGTTGTTTACTTTCCATTTCTCTCGGTCAATTATTTCCATCCCGAAGTTTTTGTTGTGTGTGAATTCAGGAGTCATGTGGTCTTTCCTCATCTCTAAGATGTTTCCACCCACTAGACTTTTGATTCTGTTGTGCCCCAGGTCTTCGTAGATACCACTTGGTAGTTCAGGTAGCCTGAAAAATCCCATTCTTGCCTCCCCCATAATCACGAATTGAAAAGGAGGCAGGGCTAGTAGGACTTCCATTGCTGCCGTTGGCGTGTTCCTTATCGCCCCCGTAATTCCTAGGCAGGCAAGTCGTTGAACCTTGCTTAGTTCGATTATTGCCTTTGTCTGCTGCATCTTTGGCCACCAGACCAGAGATGCGTATGTGATCATGGGTTTGACTACCATGGTATACATCCAGTGCACCATGTTCGGTCTAGCTCCCCATGTTTTCCCATGAGCTCGTTTCGCCACCATAAGTGTCGTTTCCGCCCTCCTTTTAATCCTTGTTAGCTGTTGGTTCCAAGTTAATTTGGAGTCTAATATTACTCCAAGATACTTCACTTCTCCCGACAGCTGTATATGTTCGCCTCGAAGGTTTAGTGGTCCAAGCCCCTCCAATTTCCTTCTTCTGATGAATGCTATGATGGATGTTTTGGATGGACTAATTTTTAGTCCTTCTTCATTCGTCCATCTGCTTACCACATTCAGGCCCTTTTGCAGTTGGTCTCTGACTGTGTTATTGAATTTTCCTTGGGCGAGTATGACAATGTCATCTGCATATCCCAGGGCTGTGTGTCCGTCTTTGTTCAGTAGCTCTAGTAACTCGTCCACCACGAGGTTCCACAGTAGGGGCGACAGAATCCCTCCCTGCGGACATCCTCGCCCGACCCGAGCCACAAGAGTCTTTTCCATTATAGACGTGTATATTAGTCTGCTTTTAAGCATGCAGTTAATCCATCTACAGCTAGTTACATCGATCCTTTTTCTCCTCAATGCACTGCTTATTGAATCTGGGGATGTGTTATCAAACGCTCCCTGAATGTCCAAGAAGGCACCCAGTAGTACCTCCTTGTGTTCCAGAGCATATTCTGATTTTTCAACCAGCTTATGTAGTGCTGTTTCTGTCGATACTCCTGGTCTGTATGCGTATTGTTCTTGATGTAGCGGTTGATTGGCCCGTACATCATTCCTATTATGTGTATCCAGCAGTTTTTCTAGAGTGTTGAGAGAGAGAGAGTTTTCCCAGGTTTTGATATGAAGCTAACTCTGGTTGTTCTCCATTTTTTTTGGTATGTATCCTAGGGCTAGGCTACTCCTAAGTATCATACTAATTCTGTGGTGAAGCAGGTCTGGTCCTTCCTGTAACATTTTCGGATAAATGCCGTCCGTTCCCGGCGATTTATAGGGTTTAAATGTGCTTATTGCCCATTTTACTTTGTCCACATTTACCATCTTCTTTGCAACCTGCCAGTCTTCCCTAGATGCCCTTATGGTGGGCTCCGGTTCTGTGTTCTGACAGTCCTCTGGTGATAAGTTGGTTAATTGTGAGCCTGGGAAGTGGACTCGGAATAATTCCTCTATGGTCTCCTGCCCAGTCTTCGTGTAAGCACAGGTTAGGCAAACATGTTAACACAAGACTTTTCCGTTCTGCCATATTTTAAATGAGCCATGTGTTCTTTAAATCTAGTCAAAATAGATCTTTTTGTTTGCCCAGTATACTTTTGATCACAATCTTTATAACTTGTTTCGTATATTCCTGACGTTTCGTTATTATCAATTTTATCTTTGAGGTTGTCCAAAAGCGTCTGTAGTTTATTTTTCAAATTATAAACCAAATTGATATTAATATTTTTAAAAACTTTATCTAGTCCGCGGGTGAATTTAGATTCATATATATGGTAACGAAACAAATTTCGAATTGTCAGTAACCCTACGAAAAGTCGTGGAATTGTACTATAAGAAACGTTACCAATAATGTTAATAAGGAAGCATACATTTAAGAGAGCCATGTACAATTCCACGACTTGTCGTAAAGATACTGACAATTCGAAATTTGTTTCGTTACCATATGAACCTAAATTCACCCGCGGACTAGATAAAGTTTTTAAAAAATATTAATATCAATTAGGTTTATAATTATTCAAAAAATAAATTACAGACGATTTTGGGCAACCCCAAAGATAAAATCGACAATAACGAAAATTCAGGAATATACCAAATAGTTGTAAAGATTGTGATCAAAAGTATATTAGGCAAATAAAAAAGATCTAATTTGACTAGATTTAAAGAACACATGGCTCATTTAAAATATGACAGAACGGAAAAATCTGGTGTTGCCCAATATGCTTTTGACAACAACCATAGGATAGACATAAATAATTTAAAATTAATTAGACATGTAACAAACAGTAGACAGTTGGATGCTTTTGAAAGTTTAGAAATCATTAAATGTAATAGTAGTATAAATAAGGAAATGGTCCAATACCCAGCAGTCTACTGTATGCCCTAATAAACAACGATGCTACAGTTCAGTGAACCGTGACGGCAGATTAAGTATAAATAATAGAGCAAGTGTGTAGGTTAGAATTTGGTTTTAATCTTCTCCTGAGGATGCCAACTTAATGGGCGAAACGCGCGTCGAGAAAAGTATAGTAGTTCGGTATTTCGTGAATAATGTCCAGTTTTTTTTTTTAAGAAAGTATTATTTTCGCATCTGATTTATACTTTGTATTCTTGTTTTCTAAAACTATTTTAGAGCGCACATTGAACAGGCATATCAGAACACTTAAAAACTTCCCCCGCCTTGGACTAGTCTTTACCAAAAATAAAAAAAGTAGTAGCTTCTGTTGTACTACCTCATTTTGCGATAAGTACGTAAAATTAGCTCCCAAGGCAAAGTTGCTGGGCACGCCACTGGAACATACTATATATGATCTTATCCTGCTCATATAATTGTATTTACAATGTACATTCACCTCCGCCATATAAATATTTTTTGTCGAATACTTTGAATTCGAGAAAAGAATATATAGAAGAACTAATGTTTTATTTATGCCATTTTTTTAGCTCTGTGAAACCGACAGATGCAAGTCAAGTAGGCAGGGGAAAAACAAAATACTCCTAAGATAAAAACGAACAAAAATACCTACAAAAAATTAACTTTCCCAGCGTTGTGACGACCGAGCCACAAGATCCATTAACTTCTTATTATATTATTGCTTTCGTAAACACAAACATAAAGGTTTCTGTCTTTCACGTTTTATTCCTTGAAATAGAAAGCACAGTAAAATAACGTTTAATCCAAGGGCATCAACACAATCAGTTTCAAAATAAAATCTGTCGTTCGTGATAAAATTACGGTAATATTTTAGTAATATTTTTATTTCAGTTTCATGTACCCGTTGTTATAAAAAATAAGAAAATCTTCTGAAACATTTTGTGAATATTATATACATATAAACTACTCAAAATGAAAAAGAAGACACTTAATTATTTCGTTACTACTTCTGTTATTTTCATTTGAATCATCTGAAATTCTTAGGACATACTGTAGATAATTTAATACAAACACTGGTCAAGTATCCCCTCCAACAGTCTTCGTTTTTATCTTTACTGGCAAAAAAACTGTGAATGGTTCTTTAGATCATTTCACATGAATTCGGTTTAGTTCGATTTTGTTTGTTAAGTGGATGCAAAAATGAATGTTGATGTTTTGGGAAGAACTAGAACTCCTAAGGTATATTTAGATGCCTTGCAAATAGCAAGAGCAATTGGATTAATTGAGGCTGGAAACTCTAGAAGAGAAGTGGCTAGAATATTGAATGTAAGCCATTCCGCTATCACTAGGGCATGGAATAGACACTTAGTGCATGGTATTACGGTAAGGCAACCATATCTTCATCGTCCGAGAATTACTACTTTTTTTTTACTATCCGTTTATTACGGATTTGGACAATACGGGATCGCACAATTAGTGCAAGATCGGTTCAAAACCAATTAGCTGCAGCCACAGGATCAAGAATATCTGATCAAACTGTCCGCAATAGACTTAGAGAAGTTGGATTACACTCTAGAAGACCAGCTATGTGTCCCAGATTCACTCCAATTCATAGGAGAATGAGACGGATGTTCGCACAACAACATCTAAATTGGACTATGGAACAATGGAGCAATGTAATGTTCTCATATGAGTCCAGGTTCTGTCTTTCCAATAACGACGGACGAGCTGGTGTATGGAGACATATTGGAGAGCGTTATTTAGACAGTACAGTTCAAGAAGTTACTCCTTTTGGTGGAGGGTCAATAATGGTTTGGGCAGGTATCACTTTAAATGGACGTACGGAACTTGTGGTCATAAGGACTGGCTCCTTAACAACGGCACGTTATAGAGAAGAGGTTTTGGAGCCCCATGTCGTTCCATTTGCTTTGAATATGGGTGGAGTATTCATTTTTTCAGCACGATAATGCAAGACCACACATAGTTGGAATAGTCAGAAACTACCTGAACTACCATAATATTCAGGTTATGCAGTGGCCAGCCAATAGTCCTGACTTGAACCCAATTGAGCATCTTTGGGACAGACTGGGTGTAAGATTGAGGCAACATTATCCAATACAAAACCTAGATATCTTAGAAAATGTACTCTTAGAAGAGTGGGAGCAATTGCCTCAAGATCTGTAAGATCTGTAAGCAATCTTATTCAAAGTATGCCCAGAAGATGTGCTGAGGTGCTTAGAGTAAGGGGTGGTCATATTCGGTATTAATTAGTGTATTCTTTTTCTAAATAAAGATATCCATTATTTACGTAAATTATGTATTTTCTATTTTATTTGGTTTTTAAGAAAATGTAATTGCAAAGTTTAACAAAATTAGTATCATTTGAAAAAGAAATCCTTCTGGAAAACAATCCCAAAAAATCTTTTGAGTAAGTCTCAAATTAAGAAACTTATTTACAATTTTGTATGTGTCTCTATATTCGTTTTGAGTAGTATATATTACGGTGAATATGTTGGAAGATAAAATCCATACCACTGCGCTAGTATACATATGTATATGTATGTACATAGGCATCAGCACTGCACCTAATGCAGCTCATTTTTCTTTATTTACATAATTATAACGTTAACATGTTTTCTTTGTAAGTGCACTGTTCTACTACCTACACATTCTACTAGTCAGAATTATGTTTCTAGTATATATTTACGTGATTCGCATAACTAATTACACAGGACCACAAAAGTTTTTCCATTGCAAGGGAGTAGAGCCCCGGTCCACTTCATGTTTTTGAGGTCGCTGAACAGGAATCAGACCTCAGTTTTCCTCGTTTATCGCTAGTTTTCTTTCTAACCACAAAAAACACTAACCCCAAAAATGTTATGGGAATGATCTAACATAACTCTAAGCCTCAGAAACCTTCAACCTACGACACACATACTCAAAACCCCATAACCTCAAATATCTTAACCTTAAAAAACCCTATATATGTGTTATGCAAATAATAGAGCGCGACAAATGATGAATATGATTCGATCATGGCTCTAGACTTCACAGTCGTGGAATTCCAGTTTCGTAATCCAATAACCTCATAACTTCCAAATCCTTAACCTTAAAAACCTTGTAAGTAGCTCCTGCAAAATATGAGACACAATGTGATCAAATACATGAATATGATCCAATCATATATCTCAACCCTATAACCTTGAAAAGCTTTGAAATTCCATAGCTGTGAAATTTCATAATCTCATAATTTCATAACTAATATTTTGAGCATCTGCCCTGTCGACTAGTGGCAGAACTTTTATGTTTCCACAACACGCACGCATTCGGTTACATGACTATGGAAGTCTGCCCATCCTGAATCAAGGAGTTATGGAAGTCAACCAGCCTTCGGTTATGTGGTTATGGAAGTCTACTTATATAGAGTATAAAGTTCCGGGGCTACATGACTTAAGCTTTCTGGAATTTAAGGTTATGATTGAACCATATTCATGCTCCTTCATCATTTGTTGCGCTCTAGCAAGTGCAGAACACATATATAGGGTTTTTTGAGGTTAAGGTTTTTGAGGTTATGGGGTTTTGAGTATATGTATTGTTGATATTATGTAGAGTTGAAGGTTTCTGAGGACTAGGGTTGTTGTTAGATCATCCCCTTCAGATTACAGTCACAAGCTCGTCAAGTATATAACATGGTTACTGAATTAGTGTTATTCATAGGGATTTTTGGTCCTAGGGAAAGAACTGATAGTCGTAAATGCATCACCACCTCAGAATTTGATTCATCGCGTTGTAAAACTTAGAAGGGCAATAGTCTTCTTTGGCTTTGTGTGCCTGTGCAATGAAGCTATCTTGTAAATTGTGTCTTTTGAGGTTAGAAAAAAAAAGCTACCGGTAAACAACGAAAATTGAGGTCTGACTCGTATTCAGCGACCCCAAAAAATGAAGTGGGTCATGTGTTATTATTTATAATACGATTTAAGGAGAGATTATAATGTACAAACTTGATTTTTTTCACTTCTACTTCTCTCCACGTAGTCAAGATTTTATTTAAGAGAAAAAAAGAAACTCTCTATCTGCCTGCTTGTCTGTCTGTCTGTTTTTATGTCTGTCTATCTGTCGATCTAAGAGCTGATTTTAAATGAAGTATTTTGTAAAAAAAAATTTTTCGAAAAAAAAAGTCGATTTTCGAGGTTTCTCATATTGTTTTTTTTTTGGCACTATAAATAGTGATTATGGTTTAAATTAAAATTCCTTCATTCAATCGCTAGCTCTTGTGATTATAAACAACACCTAAAAGTTTTAGATCGGTCGGTGAAATGGTATTCGAGAAATCTTGCTCACCGCGAGGTTACTTCTCGAAAAAAGTCAATTCCGAAATAATCGCATGTAAAGTTTGAAGTCTAGATAACATAAAATTGCACGAAGTTTGGAGGTATGGAACAGGTGTCCAAAAGTACTACACGACTAATGTGACTTGCCCTTGAGAGGTAGCGCGCTATTAATAGCTGTAACTTTAATTCTAGTGCTTTGATCTTTATGAAATCTTAAGGAGACATTCTTGAGGATATGTATTACAAAAATATGTAATACATTTTTTTTTCGATTTTTTTGGCGCACCGCAACATATATAACCCCTTAATTAGCACATCTAGAGATCTCAAATACATACATAAGCATACTGAACACAATCAGAGTTTCAATAAAACATACTTACCCATTAATGTAGATATACGTGTTTCGCTTAATTAGATTTAGGAACGAACATCGGAACAAGCACAAAAGAATTGCAAATAAAAAAAAGAAAATACCTCCACCAGTTTAGATTGGCAAAAACATAAAATGCAATCCTGAGGAGACTCCGACACGAAAGGCCCCAGTCACTGTCATTCATATTGGTTTTAGTAATTCCCTGATTACAGTGCGTGACTGTCTTGAATTAATCGGGGAAAATTGAATAATGGAAAAAAGTAGTTTCATGTTGTACTTGCTATTGGTATATTCTGTACTTCTAAGATGTCAGGGAGGTTTCATGCTTCTTGGCAGGTTTTACGCAACCTTATTACGGCTTTTTTTTAATAAACTCAATCACTCAAACTGTCAATCCCAATGATAACATTTATAAGTAACGATATAATGGCGGTTTTGATTAGATTTTGAAGGCGTTTCGATGTTTCAGTTATATAATTAAAAACTGTAAGTAACCAGGATTAACTCTTTTGTTCTAAATTAGGTAGTTAATTGTAGTGTGAAATAAATAACTATAATATCATAACTATTTCTACTACCAATAAAAACAACATATAGTTTGCATTAAACACTTAACTATCCAAAATCCGTAATTAAATTAGCTTTAAGAAATATTTTTGCACGTTAATTAATCGAATAAAAAGGGTTTTAAAAAATGTATTTGATTTATTTTAGACAGTTACGATAATGGTATGTATGTAGGTAGGTAAAGTGTGTCCGAGTAGTAATTCCTGTCCCATAAATAGGGTCCGGAAAGTGTGCTACAAAGTAGTGTTGGCACTATACAACTGTTTGCTCATTAAAATATAAACCATATTTTTTAAGCGCCTTGTGAAATTATGTACGCGTGTATGTCTTGCCCGTGCATACGTACGCCACTGACCATACCTGGTAACACACGCTGAACTCGCTCCCGGTGTAGGAGCGAGGGTATCCGAATGCAATTTATCCATATACCATAGCGAAAATTCCGTCGTTCGTTAGTAGTAAGTACCCCGACTCGCGACGAACTAACGTTAGAACGCCGAGTTTAAAATAATTTTATGTGCCGTAAGTGACTAACTAATAAACTTATGTACAAACGTATTTTGCACTGTTTACGTATTTATTTTAGATTTCGTGTAGTATATGGGTAATTCTTTTACAAACCGTGTTTTTACCGTACGGATTTTGATGAAAATTGACCGATACATCTACGATTTGGCCGAAACTTTTTTCACGGATTCTATATCGAAAAATGAGAGATACGTGTCCGAGGATTTTTTTTTCACATATTTTCGATAATGCAAGTGATCGAACATTTGAGATAAGCGAGTTTTTTGGCTTGGAGACTCATTTTTAAAAATTGTATAATTTATCTCCGGTTCTATTTGAGCTACAAACTTCTTTTTTTTTCATTTTAAAGCTAAAGGACTGAATTTTGAGAAAAAAATATTTTAAATAAAAATTATTAACAAACTTATATTGTTATTAACAATTTAATTGTTTAAATCAATTTTTAACAACGGCCACTACCTCGTAGCAAGTTTTTTATATCCTTATCGTATTCTCCGTCAAATTTTACATAAAAAACATGTTTTCAAAATATGGTACCTTTATTATTACTATTGTTAAAACATTAATTTATATAGCGCTACTCATGAAAAAAAAAAACGGTTTTTCATTAACAAACAAACACTATAGCTTGGATCAAAGAAAGTTAAATATAAAAGTTGTAGATAATAAAAAGATCTACAATTTAGTCTTAACTGTTTTTCGTCATAACCTCAAACTTTTCAAATAAATTGAAAAAAATGTTTAAAATCACCTTTTTTAAATTTATTTGCCACATTTTTTGCCTCATGTCGTTTCTTTTTTAATATAAGTAGTTATTATGTTTTTCTTAACAAAAATAATATTTATTAGCAATCAATGCCATGAAAAAAGCATAAATTAATAAATGATAGATTATTTTTTTATCAGATAAAAAAAATATTGTGGTTTCATTACTTATTTATTAGGAAATATGTATTTGGTTTGTAAAATTACTTATATTAAAAAAAATAAACGACATGAGGCAAAAAAATATGTCAAATAAATTTAAAAAAGGTGATTTAAACATTTTTTTTAATTCATTTGAAAAGTTTGAGGTTATAAATTATTGTTTTAACGATAGTAATAAAGGGGGGGGAGGGGGGGGGGGGAGTAGTGGGAAAAGAAAAAAAAAAAAAAAAAAAAGGAAGGGGGGGAGGAAAAAAAAAAAAAAAAAAAAAAAAAAAAAAAAAATATAAAAAAAAAAATCCGTGAAAGAAGTTTCAGCCAAATCGGAGATGTGTCAGTCAAAAAGGTGTTCGGTTTGTAAAAGAATTACCCATATTTACATGTTATATGATTTTATGGATTTCTGTAATAATGGCACAGTAGTTACCATTTGTGAATAGACAATTATTGTCGATACATATTTCGCAGGCGCTATATATTACTGGTCCTGTTAGAAAATAGAAATTTTGGTTTGATTTGCGCCAGTAGCCTTTCGTGGAACGTGGCAGACAATATTCAATTTAGACGTTTATTTTGCCAAATATATTTCCGATTTTCTATTGTCTAGTAGCCATACATTGCGTAAAACATATTTACAGTAGACATATCAATGTGTCTTGTTAATTGTCCTCTTTAGATGTAAAAAAATAATAATGAACTGATGTTAGTGATAACAAACAACTATTAGTGATATAAACAACTGTGCGAAATTCGTAAAATAAAGCGTATGGTATGTCGTCCTCTGTCCATCTGAACTGTTTTGAATTTACACCTTTAACTTCAATAGATGTGGAACGATAATTTTCCTTCTGCAACCATATCTACAGGCCAAATCGCTCACGTTTAACGAGAAGAAATTCAGAAAGACTATTGGTTATTGCAACGCACGCCTCAGCTCTCAAGCAATGAACAGTTGGTCTTCTTGAACCTATCGCTTGAAAACAAGCGATATGTATGAACATTATTAACACATTCTTATTCCTGTTATTTTGGTCTCTCACGTGTCCTTCCGTCAAGAATTTGACGAATTACGAGTTCGACCCTTTCGAATTTACGAGTAGCACACTTTCCCGAACTCATGACCATTCCTTGAGATACCTCTAAGTTTTCAAAAACTATGCAAGAAATGTTCTGAACATACTCAGACACTATACAAAATCTGTATTTAATCAAAATAAGAAATAACTAGGACCCCATAATTAATTTCAACAGAATATCTTGCATTTAGTTGGAAAATATATTCTAGGTAGGTATGTAGGTACATTTTTCTGATTTCAGAAGTTGCATAATAAAAATGTGTTAGTTTTACCTATTTTTAAGAATGGTTATAGAAGAAATATTTTCCTATCACGAAAATTTCGGTAACTGCCATCAGACAATAAGCAAGCAAAGTGCATTTTTTATTTCTGTCAAATATTCTGCATGTACATACATTATTGTAACTTATTATTATTAATCAAAATACTTCTGTTGGCATAAAAAAAAAAAAAACATTTTCATTACTTACCTACCTTCGTTTGAAAAAAAGTTTTATCAGGTGCCTTCTGTAAAAAAAGAATTTATGTTCGCTGCCAACTTTTTGCCTTCTTCGCATACCTTTTATGAAAGCTTTTATTTTATGGTAAAAACTAATATCTATATTTTGCTTAACAACCAATGTTAATTTTGTTATCGAATACTTGGACCAAATACTTGGTGCATTTGAGTTCGCTAAATAAGCAAGAATTACTGATTTTGAAGACTTTTTGCTGATATGGGACTAATAATAGGCAAATATTTATTCTCTCTCCGGTTTGTACCTATAAATATAAAATACAGAATGCCCTTGGTCATTTTAGCAGACAGGAAAACAGTGAGTAAACAGTGAGTTGTCATGGTGTAGATGGAGTACGAAAGTTTTAGTAGAAGAGAAAAAATATGAAAGAAATGGCGACTATTCAAGTGGGTGAGGTTCGACCACTGATCTGTTTACCTAACTGAACAGGCAGCTAGACGTAAGTGGAGAAAATGTTGAAAGTCCACCATCTTGTAAGTTAGTTAGCAGATCTATCGTAGCAGACCGGTTTTTCGCTGTGCGTATTATCATACAGCGAAGTGCGTATTTAAATGCTGAATGAATTGATGTAGTATTAATTAATCTGATTATGGAGAGAATTAATAATTTTGACAACAGAGAGAAAGGAGACCAGGTGATAGTTAAGTCATCAAAAGTAATCAACAATGTAGGTATTTTAAAGTAAAAAAAAAATGAGAATGATTTTTTCATACCTTGTATAAAGAACAAAATCGATATGTTGAACGCATTGTGATAAAAAATAAGCAACATTTTCCACAAAATATTTTCAGACTAAAAGTAATTCACATAAAATAAAGTAAATGCATTGAACATGATAAGAGGAAAAATCAAATTTTTATTCACACACAAGGACGAAACTTGTTAACTAACATACAAGATGGCTGCTGTTCAAATTCGGTGAAAAAGCGGATGAGGAATAAACAATAATATCGTCAATCACCGCATGAAAGCAATACATTATGTCTTTGTATTTATGAGAATAAATCCTGGGTGTGAGGTGAGTTCTCACTCCTACTTCGTTACTATCTGCTAATATTAGAATGTGCTTTCTGTATATTATATTTATACTATACACAAAAGCTGTATACTTAACTATACAGCTTCTACTAATTCTTAAATTCCTTCAAGTCTAGAAAACGTCATAATCATTATGATCACTTTGAATGGAGGCCTTATGACGTTATAACTCCTACAGGCTTATATTGTATATACTCGTCTGTTTTTTAGTCTTTTTTAGATACTTCATTGACTTGAATAAAGCTGCTGGTTTCCACATGTAAAGTTCGCGCGATTTTGAGGAAGGAAACAAAAGTAAATCGATCGTTGAGGTAAAAAACACGATGAAGCGGAGATAAATTGAAGTCTGGTGGGAAACCGGGTAGTCACACCTTTAATGTCAATTTGATAACGTTTGAGGATTTTTTTTAAATATATGCCTATAAAATAATACAGCAAAACATTGTATCAATAAAGTATCAACATGCAATCATGTATAGAGTTAGTTTTAAAAATAAATTCATGCTCTTTATTTTATTTTAATTTTTATCTTTGATTTTTAAAAAAGCAAAATAATACATACCAATAAATATATAAAATAATATATACCTCTGTACATAAAAAGGTAAGTTTCTTTTTAATGTTCATTTTTTTCCAAATGGAACCCAGTATATTTCCCATTCTTTAGAGACCGTGTAAGGCATACAATGAGTTGTAGTAAAACCATAATCGTATATGGATCACTCAAAAATCATATAATAAAATGAGTTTTTAATTTTTCAAAAAATCTAAATAAAAAATTAAAAGTAAAGGTAGCGGTATTCATTTAAAAAACTAAACCCGTAATTACTAACTTATATTATGTGTTTTAAATTAGTAAATGGAGTACCATGAATGAATGAACGATAAAAGTAAGGGAACCCATGCACTTAGGTCACCTGACGGGTCACCATTTGTGCACTCCACATCCTGGCGAGTATCTCACCCAGGTATGCCGACCTCCCTTGCAAAGGCATATTTTCCTGGGATGAATACTTTACATCCCTCTGGGTTCAGAACATGTTCCATAGGCGTTGCTCTTCTGACTCCTTGCAAATGTAGGGTAATTTTAGAGGATGTGAGATGCAGTCTCCTTGACGTCCTCCGTGCACCATCCAGTTATCTGTGATCATCTACACTTATAATGTGGGGTCTTCTTGAACCTATCGCTTGAAAACAAGCGATATGTATGAATATTATTAACACATTCTTATTCCTGTTATTTTGGTCTCTCACGTGTCCTTCCGTCAAGAATTTGACGAATTACGAGTTCGACCCTTTCGAATTTACGAGTAGCACACTTTCCGAACTCATGACCATTCCTTGAGATACCTCTAAGTTTTCAAAAACTATGCAAGAAATGTTCTGAACATACTCAGACACTATACAAAATCTGTATTTAATCAAAATAAGAAATAACTAGGACCCCATAATTAATTTCAACAGAATATCTTGCATTTAGTTGGAAAATATATTCTAGGTAGGTATGTAGGTACATTTTTCTGATTTCAGAATTTTTTTTAAGTTGCATAATAAAAATGTGTTAGTTTTACCTATTTTTAAGAATGGTTATAGAAGAAATATTTTCCTGTATTTGGTAACTGCCATCAGACAATAAGCAAGCAAAGTGCATTTTTTATTTCTGTCAAATATTCTGCATGTACATACATTATTGTAACTTATTATTATTAATCAAAATACTTCTGTTGGCATAAAAAAAAAAAACATTTTCATTACTTACCTACTTCGTTTGAAAACAAGTTTTATCAGGTGCCTTCTGTAAAAAAAGAATTTATGTTCGCTGCCAACTTTTTGCCTTCTTCGCATACCTTTTATGAAAGCTTTTATTTTATGGTAATAACTAATATCTATATTTTTCTTAACAACCAATGTTAATTTTGTTATCGAATACTTGTACCAAATACTTGGTGCATTTGAGTTCGCTAAATAAGCAAGAATTACTGATTTTGAAGACTTTTTTGCTGATATGGACTAATAATAGGCAAATATTTATTCTCTCTCTCCGGTTTGTACATATAAATATAGAATACAGAATGCCCTTGGTCATTTTAGCAGACAGGAAAAACAGTGAGTAAACAGTGAGTTGTCATGGTGTAGATGGAGTACGAAAGTTTTAGTAGAAGAGAAAAAATATGAAAGAAATGGCGACTATTCAAGTGTGTGAGGCTCGACTACTGATCTGTATACTAACTTAACAGGCAGCTAGACGTAAGTGGAGAAAATTTTGAAAGTCCACCATCTTGTAAGTTAGTTAGCAGATCTATCGTAGCAGACCGGTTTTCGCGCTGTGCGTATTATCATACAGCGGTGCGTATTTAAATGCTGAATGAATTGATGTATATTAATTAATCTGATTATGGAGAGAATTAATAATTTTGACAACAGAGAGAAAGGGAGGATTTCAGGTGATAGTTAATCAAAAAGTAATCAACAATGTAGGTATTTAAAGTAAAAAAAAATGAGAATGATTTTTTCAGATACCTTGAATAAAGAACAAAATCAATATATTGAACGCATTGTGTGATAAAAAATAAGCAACATTTTCCACAAAATATTTTCATTTAAAAAGTAATTCACATAAAATAAAGTAAATGCATTGAACATGATAAGAGGAAAAATCAAATTTTTATTCACACACAAGGACGAAACTTGTTAACTAACATACAAGATGGCTGCTGTTCAAATTCGGTGAAAAAAGCGGAGTGAGGAATAAACAATAATATTATCGTCAATCACCTACGAAAGCAATACATTATGTCTTTGTATTTATGAGAATAAACTCTGGGTGTGAGTAAGAGTTCTCACTCCTACTCTCTCTGTTACTATCTGCTAATATTAGAATGTGCTTTCTGTATATTATATTTATACTATACACAAAAGCTGTATACTTAACTATACAGCTTCTACTAATTCTTAAATTCCTTCAAGTCTAGAAAACGTCAATAATCATTATGATCACTTTGAATGGAGGCCTTATGACGTTATAACTCCTACAGGCTTATATTGATACTTTTTTTTTAGTTTTTTTAGATACTTCATTTAATTGAATAAAGTTTAAGTTTCTCTCCACATGTAAAGTTCGCGCGCATTTTGAGGGAAGGAAAACAAAAGTAAATCGATCGTTGAGGTAAAAAAACTACGATGAAGCGGAGATAAAGTGAAGTCTGGTGGGAAACCGGGTAGTCACACCTTTAAATGTCAATTTGATACAACGTTTATGATTTCTTTAAAATATATGCCTATAAAATAATATGTGTTAAAACATTGTATCAAATAAAGTATCAACATGCACCTATGTATAGAGTTAGTTTTATAAATAAATTCGCTCTTTATTTTATTTTAATTTTTTTATCTTGATTTTTAAAAAGTAAAACAATACATACCAATAAATATATAAAATAATATATACCCCTGTACATAAAAAGGTAAGTTTCTTTTAATGTTCATTTTTTCCAAATGGAACCCAGTATATTTCCATTCTTTTTTTATACCCCCTGTATATACAATGAGTTGTAGTAAAACCATAATCGTATATGGATCCTTCGTAAAAAACATATAATAAAATGAGTTTTTAATTTTTCAAAATCTAACAAAAAATTAAAAGTAAAGGTGGTAGGTATTCATTTAAAAAACTAAACCCGTACTTATAACTTTATATTATGTGTTTAAATTAGTAAATGGAGTACCATGAATGAATGAACGATAAAAGTGGGCGGGAAAACCCATGCACTTAGGCCGCCTGACGGGCCCATTGTGCACCCACATTCCATGAGTATTCACCCAGGTATGCCGACCTCCCTTGCAAAGGCGCATATTTTCCTGGGATGAATACTCTTTACATCCTCTGGGTTCAGAACACAGCTCCCAAAGTGCCGTTCTCTGACCCTTGCAATTGCAGGGCATTCTGTGAGGATGTGAGATGCAGTCTCCCTCATCCTCCATGCACCATCCACATTCAGGATCATCTATGACCCTTATAATGTGGAGGTGCCTTTTAAGGTGACAGTGGCCTGTAAGGAGTCCTGTCACCGTTCTAATGTCTCTTCGGTTCATATCTAGGAGACTTTATGGGAGTACCATAACGACGGTTTCCCTCCGCCAGTTTTGTGTTTCATTAACTTATGTTAATGAGTGCAAAATCTGTGCAAAAACGACAATGTAAACTAATAAAATTAAATAATATATTACTCTTAAAAATACTTACTCTGTGACAACATATGAAATTGGGATTGTTAACTTATTTTTTTAGTTATAGGCATCTTTATATCTAAAACTCATGTATTCAAAAAGTATAGCGTTCGTGGCATAAATAACTGTTACAATACAGTCTATAATCTCTTTAAATACCAGAGTTTTCATATGCGAGCTTTGAGCAGTTAATCTTCCTAAAAATGTTGAAAAAGAGAAATAATTTACATCCTCAAACAAAAGCACAAAAAACCAATTGACCTTACTACCTAATTGTGGACTACATAGGACCGTTCCAAGATACTTATCTAAATATGAGGTAATATAACTGCAATACGAATTAATTTAGAATGCATAGCTTTAATTCACGTTTTGCTTTAAAGTTTATTTTAGTTTATATTTTACTTTTACAAAAACGTAATTGTGGGAAAAAATTCACACAGAACAGAAACGAAACGTTAAGCTATTGTAACGGTAAAGGAATTTTATTACTAGCGACATACGTGACGTCTTTTGATGTCAAACGATGGGTCGCATGCAAAGCGTTTTGTTTTTAATTAAACATTTTGATCAAATATTCCCTTTCGGCTATATGCGGAATAGTGAAGCGTTCTAATAAAGTTTATTACCTATTAAGGTAATTAGCAGTATAATTTACTGACGCAATTTAAATAGCACAATTACATTACTGTTTCATTCATTAATTGATTATCATGCTTCTACTCCTTACTGGTTCCGGAGTGGGATCTTCAGCATAAGAGTATAAACTTAAACCCGTTTTTTAGTAACACTGATCAGTTACCACTGATCACCACACTGCACGTGTGGCCAATCACGCTGGAATAAAAAGAAATGGTTACAACTAGTATTAAATTTAAGTATGTATTTAGGTATACTAAAATTTTCGAGTTGGAGAACCTTTTTTTCAGAGCAGGGTTGATAAATCACAAAAACTATAAATACAACAATCAGCCTAACAACTAGCCCCAACTACAAGTTCTACTCATGGCGAATGCGTTAACAATTGCGGAAAGGGGATGAGTAGAATAATTCCTTTCAGATCAACATTAATTTCCCAACAAACAGGCAATTTTAGCGTGGACCCCCATAGAGAAAGGGGGCAAAGGGCAGAAAAAAAATAGCATTTGGATTGGTGTCCCTCAAGAATCTTAAAACTTACAGATTGCCCTTCCACAGAGGGGAGGGAGGGTACCGCGAAAAAAGCCAAACCACTCCCAAGAGCCTTGGATAAAAATGCCAAGAATTGTAATGGTTAAGCAGTTCTCCCCCTCTAACGTGTATTTTTTATACAGCCGCACTGTATATAAACGCCAAATATCACTCATTCACTCATCACGTAATCTAGAACTATAAAGGTTACAATCTTGAAATTTAGTATGTACGAGGTGTGTAAATTAAGTAATGAGATTGACAACGTAGCGCGCGATTTAGTAACATAGCGGAGACGGAACTTGGAAGGGCGGGTAGGGTAATATGTAATGTATCTTCAGTACAAGCTTGAAATTGTTAGTCATTTGTTTGTTCTTTGTGACTGTTTTCGTAAACCGTTTTTTTCTAGTGAGTTTTAAAAATGAGTGATATTAATTTTGAGCAACAGTGTGCTATCAGGTTTTGCCTCAGACCTGGACACAGCGCAACGGATACTTCTGCAAAACTTCAACAGGCCTACGGAGACTGACAACACGCCGGTTTTTTTTAAGAGCCCAGGTTTTTCTGTGGTTTAAGGCATTCGGAGAAGGAAGAGAGTCGATTGAAGATGAACCACGGCAGTAGAAGGCCTTCATTTTCAAGAACTGATGAAAATGCCGATGGAATACGGGATCTTGTGTGTGTACATCGTCGGTCGACCACAAAGAAGATCGAGGAAAGAAGTTAAACTTGAATCACACCACTGTTCATCAGATATTTGACTAAATCAAATTGGGGATGAGAAAAATTCCAAATGGTTCCAAAAAAACGTCCAGGAACAAGACAGGAAGGAGGTTTTGGAAGAATTTCTTGTCTTGGACCAACAGCCAAACCGGGTTTTTTGAGATTGAAAAATCACCTCACGTCATTTTGGGACCATAGAAAATATTCAAACGGCTGTAACCGATCAGCTGAAGGCTATTCCAGTATATGAGTTCTAGCACTGCTTTGAGGAATGGAAGAAGCGCTGTGTGGCTTCCCAAGGAAGTTATTTTTAAGGAGACAATACTGAATTATAATTCTATGCGAATAAAGAAATTAAAAGAACCTCTTAGCATCTAGATGCTTTCTAAGAAAATATTTTTCTAAATTCAACCCCTAAAGGTGGGAACATGTGGGCGGAAGTTTGTATGGGAATTTCTATTGTATTCTAGTATTATATAATATTACAGCGACCCTTGCTAACGAAGTAGCGGATACAACTAGTGATATGTAATTAGCAAATTGCCTACAAATTTCAGTCGTCAGGGTTTTTTGGTCCTAATGTGAAACTATACTATTTTACTATTTTATTAATTACCTTCACATCCACGTAGCGGGGTACTCGTATAGTATCGCTCGATTTTGAGGCGTTTTTACAAGTTAACACGTTGGCGGACAGTTGAGAAAATGATGGTTCCCAAAAACGCAGTATTGTATCTTTTGATCTATATTAGATATTTTTTTTTTAAAAATAGCTGTATGTTTTAGAGGCAATTTTCTGGTATTTTGTAGGAAAAAAATATAATGCGGCATATGCCGTCATGTCCTTTCATAAAATAAATTTCGTGAGCTAGGACGTTGACGTCATATGCAGTCAAAGCATAGATAATAACATTTATTTAGAAAAGAGTATATTACAAAATATTCTTATGGCATTCCTCAAAGCATGGTACAATACAAAGCGGGGGTTGTTCAGGACAAGTTTTGCATCTATATTTGGTTTCCTTGCGAATAGATTGGGAGGAACAATATCTGCATCGTAAATGGTGACCTCTTTTCGGATTTTTTAAATTTGGAATACTTTCTGGAAAATGCATTTTCTCTGACAATTTGGCAGATTGATTTTCAGTGGATGTATCAGTCCTACTTCTTTTTACCCCCATGTATTGGTCCTGTTTTTACCAACCGTCTTCCGTCTTTAAGACTGCGGTCAATTTGAAGGTATGCTGTTATAATCTCCTCCCGAAACTGAAGAAATGTCAATTTTTCATTGAATTTCTTTTTGATATAGTAAGCATTCCAAAGAGTGATATCCAGTAAATGAAACATCGTTTTTTGTACCATCTGATGGTTTTTCGTGGAGAGGAGTAGTAACTAATCATCTGATCATTACGGTCAATGCCGGCCATGTTCATATTATACTGAGAAATGTCTTCCGGTTTAACTTTTTCTCGGCCGAACTTGTTTCTGACAGTAATAATTTTGGGGTGGTATTTTGTTGTGATACTCAGAACTTCTCTCTTGTCTCTCCATTTGGAAACATATACTTTCTTGCACCCTCTCCATATGTGCTCTCCTTTTTCAATTTAGCTCCTGTCACTATAATAGGGTTACCTTTTCTATTGCGGCGTAATGTACCTGTGCAATGAGTCTTTCTTTTTAGGAGCTTTTTGCACAGATTTAGAGATTTTGCACTGTTATAATAATTATCCATGAAAACATGGTGGCCGCGATCTAAATATGGTTCCAGTAGAGAAGTTACCAGAAACTCAATTTTTGAAAGGCCTTCAACTTCTCTGCTTTTTCCTGAATAAATTTGGAGGTTTAGAACATATCCATCTGTGGTGCATAGGGTGTAAAATTTTATACCATATCTTGCACGTTTATTCTTTATATACAATCTGAAATTCAGTCGCCCACGGAAAAGTAGAAGCGACTCGTCAAGGGATAAATTTTCATTTGGAAAAAAAGCATTCCTGTAATTCAATAGCAGTGTATCTAGAAGAGGCCTTACTCTGGCTAGTCGATCATTACGATCTAGAGGCAGGTGGTGCGCACAACTAAAACATCTCAAAATTTCTTCAAAGCGTCTTCCGGAGAGCTTATACTTAGTATTGTATTCACAAAATATGAAAATAAAATTGAATTGAAGTGAATTGAATGTATGCTTAACAAAGTATAATCGTGCCGAAAGGGACGATTTTGAATTTTTTTCCGAATACAAGCTCTAAGGCGACTATTTCCGATTTCTTCTTTTTTTGGTCAAACTGTAAAAAAATTGTCAATTCGCTTTAGAGCTTGTATTCGGACAAACATTTTCGGGGTCGTCCTTTTTGGTGCGATTATACTTTGTTAAGTAAACATAATTCAACACACTCATTCTCATTAATTGTACCGACGAAAACTACCAATTGAATAATTGTAATAACACAGCAGAACGGCTTTTTTAAACGTTCTGAACCGCTGAGACATGTTCGGAAAAAAAAGTAAAGCAAGGGACTACCTCTACGCAGTAGTTCCCTATTTTAATTTTACTAAAAAGTGCCCTGTGTACGTAATGTATAATTTATATCATATTAATAATACCACGGAGTAGTTTGAAGTTGACAGCTTAATATACTCATTAAGCCCTCGTTGCTGATAATGATAATAATAACCCCTTGTTGGTAAAAGTACAATTTTAGTTGTGTGTTTAGCCTGAAGAGAGCTGCATGAAACTCCTTTTAGCACGTGATCCTACCATTCTTTTCCTAGACTTGTTCACGCCACGGTAAAAAGCTTATAAATTTTAAAATTATGCAAAATACTACTGTGGACGATTAAAAATTAACGCATAAATTTAAGAGTTTATGCTTAAATAAAAGTTAAATAGACATATTTATTAAGCAACTTGTAAAGTTGCTGTGGTCAATTATAATGAAAACCTAGACATTTTTATTTTTTACATTTATTTTTTACATTTTATTTTTCCAGACATCGAAACGTTATACCGCATGCGTGTTTTGTCAACTATGTTGTCATCATCAGAAAATATTTAATATGATAATATCAATTCTATACTCATACATATCCAATATATATGGGACAATCCACGTCAACAGAATTAGAGCTACGGCCAAAATTAGAAGCAACCAAAAAAATCGGTCAATGGCTCATTTTAAAACTTAGAGCGTCTACTTTCAAATGCCGAGTGCGCTTTTGAAAAATCCAATATGGCGGCCGGAAGTCGGAGAAAAATTGTGTATCCAGCAAAAAAAGCTTGTAAAAATAGAAATTCGCAACCGATCGGGTCGTTTTTCAGATGGTAGCTGATGGATGCCCCTAAAGAGCTATTGTGGTAGGTTGACAAAATCCAATATGGTGGCCGAATTCTTGAAAATCAACCGATTTGCACCAAAATTGGTATGTGGGGGTTTTTGGGGTCGCTGATTACGCATATGAGGTCATATTTTCCAAATTCAAGATGTCTGATTCAATATGGCGGATGTATTTTTTAAAAATCAACCGATTTGTACCAAATTTGGTTTTGGGGGGTTTTTGGGGTCGCTGATTACGAATACGAGGCCATATTTTTTTTAAATTCAAGTTGGTAGATCCAATATGGCGGAAACTCAATAATTGAAAATCGAACTTCGGATTCGTAATCGGTGACCCCAAAATCCCCATATAATTAATTTGGTACAAATCGGTTGATTATCGAAAATTTCGTCTGCCATCTTGAATTCGCCATCTTGAGTTTGGCAAATCTGACCTCGGATTCGTGATCTGCAGTGATCCCCAATACCCCCGGATACCAAATTTGGTGCAAATTGGTTGATTTTCAAAAATTCGGCCCCATGTTGTATTTTGTCAACTTACCACATCAGCTTTTTAGGAGCATCAGCTACAATTTTAGCCAAAAAACGACTCGGGCGGTTGCGAATTTTTATTTTTACAAGCTTTTTTTGCTGGACACTCAATTTTTTCTCTGGCTTCCGGCCGCCATTTTGGAGCCCCCATATTAAATTTATCAAAGGCACACTCGGCATTTGAAAGTAGACGCTCTAAGCTTTAAAATGAGCCCTTGGTCGATTTTTTTGGTTGCTTCTAATTTTGGCCGTAGCTCTGATCCGGTTGACGCGGGTTGTCCCATATACAAAATCAACATTATAATATACCTCTATTTATACTAAAGTTTCCATTGTAGTTCAATAAATCGTAAAACGTGTCCTTTGTTTATCAACCAGAACAGTGGACTGGTAAGTCCTTCTGGTAAGTCGGTATTGGATCTCTTCTCTTATTCATATTGATTACGGCAAATAATTTATAAACCTTTGAATGCCTCTGACTGCCTTAACCGTCACTTTAATTTTAATTCACCAAGGTCTATCAAGAATATTACCAAAAGCACCAACTTAACACACACAAACAAACGTCTATTTTAACGTCAAACATAACACAAAAAATAAACAAAACAAAAGTCTATTCCCCCATTTTACATGTGCCATGCATTCTTTAAATCTAGTTAAAAAAATATTCTATTTGTCCAATGTTCGAATACTAATGTATTATTTCAAAGATAGGATCGTCAACCGATAAAACCAGATATTAAACTGAAGGGACAAAAACTTTTTTGAAGAACTATGTTGAACGTACATATGTGTGTATGTGGTGTACATATGGTATATATGGTATATGTTGTCGGAGATTACAAATATCATGTTAGTTTACGACAGCACCCATCGTTTTAGCACAAATTAAATATCATTGTACAGTGATTTGAAATAATAGTATAACATATAATGATATTACACAGTTCACATGACTAGCCATGTGTAATAAAACATTGCGTAAAGTTAACCAAAAAGTAAAAAGTTTAGTCAAGACTTCCGTCAATTGTACATAAGTCTTTATTGATAACTTCTTGACAATATTCGAATAACGTAAACTTTTACATATCCACCATTTTACATGACCACTTTTACGAGGTGTGGCTATTAAATAACCGAACTGCTGTCTTTTTATTCGTTACATTTTATTTGTTACCAATCACAGTAACAACCTTTTTTGTCTTCAATATATTCTCCTTGGCGATCTCTACACCGCTCCATATGACTTTTCCACTGTTGAAAGCAGTGTTGGAAGTCCGCTTCTGTCAGCTGGTTCAGAACCTCCATCGTTTTTGCTTTAACCGCTTCTACACTTTCGATTCTTGACCCCTTCAGAGTCAATTTGACCTTGGGAAAAAAAGTTACAGAGGGCAAGGTCGGGAGAGTATGGTGGATGTTCGAACGCAGTAATGCCGTATTTTACAAAAAAAAAAAAAACGCCTTCACAGATAAAGCAGAATGGGCCGGTGCATTGTCTTGGCGAATCTTCCATGATTTGGTCTTCCACAAATCTGGTCTTCGTCTTCTTACACGCTCACGAAGTGCCGCCAGAACCTCGATGTAATAATATTGATTGACCGTATGACCCTCAGGGGCCCATTGAACGTAAACAATGCCTCGAATGTCAAAAAAGACGATCATCATCGCTTTTAATTTGGATTTTATCATCCTGGCTTTTTTTGCCTTGGCGAGTTCGGGCTCTTCCAATACATGGATTGGTGTTTTGTTTCAGGTTCGTAAGTAAACAACCATGATTCATCACAAGTAATCACCATGTTTGACAAGCCTGCATCAGTGTTAATGATGTTTAGAATGTCAGCCCAAATGTTCATTCTTGATTCCTTTTGCTCGGGAGTCAGGACTTTTAGCACCATTTTTGCGCAAACTTTGCGCATGTTGAACGATTCATGCAAAATCTGGCGAACACACTCTTTGTTGATTCCTGTTATTTCAGCAAGCCCTCTGATGTTTAGACGATTAATGTTCGCGGATTAATTTTCCAATTTTTTCAATGTTTTCGTCCGTTTTTCACGTTGAGGGCCGTTCGGGGCGCGGATTGTCTTGGGTCGTTTCACGTCCCTCTTTAAACCGTTTAAACCATTCAAAAACTCGTGCGGGATAAACATTCATTCCACTTATTTTAACATTGCATAAGCTTCTATAAAAGTTTTCCCCAGTTTAACAAGAAACTTGAGATTAACCCGCTGCTCCATCTGAACATTTTTTCGACGAGTCACTGGTGTTTTGACTAAATCAAACGACTACTACAGTCAAACTGAGCGGCCACTGGCTTGTCCAGCGAGATCAGGGTGGGGAAAGTATCACCAGATGCAGTACTGTTCAAACTTGTCGCGACAGGCTCGCAGCTTGCTGGTAGCAGCATCAGTTCGGTTATTTAATAGCCACCCCTCGTATATAAACTTCGGTGAACGTGTAGAGATTTTATTCCATACATATGGAACACACTGTATGCGTTTGAATAAGGAAGAAGAAAATATTATGATAATTACGAAAAAGTTTGGATGGGTTTCAGTTGATCATTCTGGCCCGTAAATCATTTAAATTTCGTGGTCTTTCATGTTCATGTCCGTAAATAGTTTGTTTTAAATATCTCCAAAGGAAGAAGTCGTTGGGTGATAAATGGGGGGATCTGGGTGGCCATTTGATTGTGCCCGTAGTACTAATAAGTCGCCCAGGAAATGTGGTTTCCAAGAAAATTGCAAAAAAAATCCAGGGCAGCCGTCTTGTTGAAACCACACATTCTCCAAGTTAATGCTGGAGCATAGTTAAATATTTGTTGGAATTTAAGGAACCGTCTACAACAAATGGCCCAACGATGGAATCGCCTAAAATACCAACCTAAACATTGGGATACTGCGTACGCACAGGAATATTCAAGTGCTTATTTTCCGTAGACCAATAACGAGTTATTTGATGATTGTGATGCTTATGAAGAAAAAAGAGGATTCGTTGGTAAACAAAACATTGTTCAAAAAAGGTTCGTCGGAATCGGCTTTTTCCCTCATAGACTCACAGAACTCAAGACGTCTGTTATAATCTTCCGGAAATAACTCTTGGGTCTCCTGTACTTTATAGCATTTATACCCATTTCTTTTCAAAATATTCCGCACTGTTCGCGCTTCCACATTAACTTGTGCCGCGATGTGCGTACTGGTACACGGTTCATTTGCTTCAACAAACGCACAAATGGCTCCTTCACGCTCCAACCTATTTTCGGATAAGTGCCTAGGGATTACCTCCTCAGGTTGGTCTGATAAACATTTTTTGCACCCTGTTATGCACCCCGATGTCTCAAATCTGTGGACGATATTTAATACGGTTTTTACCGTAGATACCGGCCGATTTTCAAATGAAAATGCAAATCTCTTAACAACTTCTTCAGCGCTCTGAGAGATGAAATACCACTTAATTATTTTCACTGTTTCCTCCTTAGTGTATACCGTTATTGTTATTATAGTAAAAACGTTTATTTAATTACAATATGAGTATTTTATTTACGCAGACACGGCTAAACTGATTCCTTATTTCGGTCATTGTACTTTAGAGTCTAGACAAGAATTCAATTCACACGTGCGCATTATAATTTATGGGCGGGGGCGTCCCGCCTACATAATTTTATTGGTTCTCTATTGATGTAAACACGAACGACAGAGAATAAAAGAGAAGAAGAGACAGATAATAAATCATAAAAGTTTTCACATATCAGTCTGGCAACTAAGGATATAATATTTCTCTGTCAGTTCCCTTTACTTGAAGAGTTTATTCTTTTCTTATCTTTTAATGCTCGGTTTTGAAATCTTGGACTTCCTAAACCTGTATATACGCTCCATTTAAATGTTCTTGTTATTATGTTATTCATACCAGTATGAATAACATAATTATATTCATACCAGTGTCATAGTGTCTAGCTGAGCTGCAATGTTTACTTTTTCAGAAACTTTTCGTTTCAGAATTTTCTAATAACAGTCGACTATAAATCAGGGAATTAATTTTTATTTACGATGAAAATACGCAAACGATATTTGAAACAAAACCAGTTTTTGAGTCTGCGAGACACCATACTATATACTCTATTTTCACAGGTTTCGGCCTTTTATAATAAAAGTATCATTGACCCCTCGTTAGATACAGTGGTTTTGATTTTCAAATACAGTTTGACATCTTAGATTCAGATGATCTATAATAGATCTTAATTTGTGAAGTTTTGTCATGATTGGGGTCCTCAAGTGGGGAACAATGAGAATTGAATGTTACAGTGCAATGCTCCAGTATTTTTTTAACCGTATAAAATTCACTACTTCATTTGAGATGCAATTTATGCCCAAAAGACGAGAGCTCCAATAGTTTTCTTATCGTGATTCTGATTAATGAATTCCCGTCAGTATCAAACACCCCAGATATGCTTATAACTCTCAGACATTGAAATTATTCCAGTTCCGTATTTTTTTTTGAGCATATGAGATATGTTTGATTTGTTATAAAACTTGGGAATTGGCTGGTGACAGTACGTTGCACAAAGCAACATTTGGTTGTCCGTTTACGTTCATGTACTGTGTATTACTTTAACTCTCTAATATTTGATTTTAATTTACTACAATAATTTATACTAGTAAATTTAGTTCAATTCACATAATGAGTTGACGTGTTTGTTTACAGCCATGTAAAATAAGCCTTGTTTGGAAAGTAAATTAGAACGCATTATCAAATAAATTATTTATAATATTAGCGAGGGCTAGATCTGGATAAAGCTCAACAATGTTAAATATTTAAGTGACGTAAAAGCGATTGCTTGCATTAATTCTTTATAGCATATATACCTGTATGATCAGTGAAAAGAACTTTTATGTATAATGTAATATTTCCAATGTTTGTTGGAAATATGTATGTACTACATATTATATCACAATTCCGATTTATTGACATTTATCCAATATTGTTTACCTTACTCCTCGCGTACACTTATTTGCGATGTTTAGACGAGATTTTTTTACTTCAGAGTCGATTTTTGTAATAACATACAGTAATAAAGTGACAAGGAATACGTTGACACAAAAAGATCAAGTACAAACAGAAATACGAAAAGGGTGAGTTTTTAGTGCGTATTTGATCTATAAAAGCATAATTTAATAAAAAATGCGAAATTATCATTTTCGAGATTCTTTGCATATTTGCCACCTCTTAAATATATGGCCAAATACACAGGGTATTCAAATTCTTCTGGGCGTCGACTAACTTATTTATTTTGAATGGAACATCCTATATAGTTTTACAAATTTGGAAAGATCACACACTTTTGAGTCGAAAACATGTACACATAACCTATTCCCAAATCCAACCGTTTCGGAGATATTTGATGTTTTTTTTAATTGACTGATGTTTCTCCCATTTTTTTTTTGGCACGGCGTATGAACATAAGGTGCTCCATACTATGCAATATACCAAGTGGTCAATTTATTATAATACATTTTGCCAATGTCACATCGGGATAATAAACTCGTGTAGTTTAAAAGAACGTCCTGTAATTGTTCTAAAGTTGTCTAACTTTCTCTCTAAACATTCTATCTCTGCTTATATGCACATCATGGGTGTTAAAGTAACAAATTTTGGACGCATTTTCGGTTTTATTCGGTTTTTAAAGATTTTGCAATAAAGTTGCCGCCAAAGATTTGATCAAAGCGGTCGAAAATATACAGGTAATCCATTTGAACTAAACAAGTTATGTCGATTTAACAAAATGTAACATAACAAATTTAACAGATGGCATACCTAGTCAATTTATTTTAATTGCATATAATGGAGCACCTTAGGTTACGAATGCGAAACGGGAGTTCACTACCCAAAAAAAAGCTATGATGGTTTTCAAGGCCCCAACATCTGACAATTTTTTTGTTAATAAAATATTTCCAACACATTTGGGTTTAGATATACGTTAAGCTACATGTTATTGATGACGTTGATGACGTTTTTTTTTTGGACGTCTCTATATTAACTAGCTCAATTGCCCGTATCTGACAAATACTGAAACATAGCGTAGGAAATTAAGGAAATCACCTCATAAGACTAACTTTCTTCCTGGGTAAGTTAAGTAATAAACTAATTGTTTAACTTTTGGGAACTTTTGGGATTGTGAAACAGAAAAAAATAAGTTAAATTCTAATCCAAACGTTTTTCTGGTAGAGATAACCAAAATTGCTTTCTGCTTTCTGGAATTATGTCGCCCAATTGTTTTAAAAGTTTTCCACCTTAACTTTTTCAAAACCATTTGCCTGAGCTTTGAAAGAAGGTGTTGGCATTGCGTCAATATGCTTTTTTAGTAAAAAAATCCAATACTGTCCATTCATCGTCAATTGCTAATTTGTAATGAATAATAAATTCGTTTCTTTTGACTAATATTTGCGTTATTTTGGAAATATAAACTTTTGGTGTTTGCTTTTTTAATTTTATTAGAAGAGGATAAGTTCCCAAATTTGGAAATCGTTAAGTGTCATTTTTTTTAACGCACACTTTTCCTTTATTGCTCGTTTGCACAACTCTTACATAATCTTCAAAATCATAAATTTTCTTTTGTTTTTTTAAAAGACTCTTCCACCTGATGGTGGAAGGAGTCTGCGGACATAAAAGTGTGCCCCGGTTCGAAGTAATTAATTTTAATCGTTTTTGCTGATATACCTTGAAAATTAACAATATATATTAAAAACGAAAACAATGCCCAATTCTCATTTTGGCTAGAGTAATTGTCGAGCCATAAAATTTTCTATTTCATTATTTTGAAGGAAGAATGCATTAAAGGCACTTATGATATCTTCTTGCTTACGTCCGCTGATCCCTTCGTGCCATAGCACAGCAAATGGAAAACGTCAAGTTCTTATTTTTCGGACTGGAACAAAACTTTCGTTATATGTTGTCAGTCTTTGGGTAAAAATTGCCCGTTTAAATATTTCTAAACGTGGAAGCATTACGATCTTTTGAAGATCCACTAAATGCATAGTGTTTTCGTCTTAATCGTTTTCCTTGTCCAAAATATACCGTGTATGTGAATATTTTGCCTTCGTAATGTGGTCGCTCCAAGTACAACAGATTTCACAATTTTCATTTAAACTCTCAGGTTTATGTTCAGGGTTATGAATTTGGTAAGACTCGCATAACTCGTACTCTTCATTGCATAATTTAGCAAAGGATATATTTTTGGATTTTACTACTTTCCTATATTTGTGCGTACCAAATAAAGTTAGTGCTTGTAGCAAATAAAGTTAGTAAACTTTTGACAAAAAATCTTAAAACATTGACGTAACTGAAATATCGCTTACTATTGCAAACTAAGTAAAAAAGCCTGCATTTGGAAATTACTACGCAAAGTCTACGTATTTGATTGCAGATACGGGGTCGAATCCATAGCAAAATTAAAATACGTGTAATACGGGGAATTAAATAATACATTTATTATATTTTCTGGCCAAATAGGTGGATTGTGAGTAGTAAAAAATGGAAATTTTTGGTATTTATATAAACTAGAACACATTAGTGTGTTTTTTATTTTTTATTTTTCAAATACGGGGGTTTACCTTATGACGGCAGTATTCTCCTGGCGAGAAAATATGCTGAAGCTTTTGTTGATTGTTGTACGTCGTCAGATATGTTCATACTCATTAGTCCTAATAAGGTCGAAATCCGGATATATATTTTTGATGGCATATAAGGGTGAAAAGGAATTAATTTTCATTTCCATTGTAAAAGTCAGTTGATTTGACTGATCTGTACTTAGAAACGATAAAAGATATTGTGTACCTAATGAACAGGCGATAATTAATTGCTGTCGCAAAAAAATGTATGGGCATACATCGTTTGTTTTACGATGCAGCAGGCTGTAGTAAATAACACACGGTGGCCCTATCTCCAGTCTGACAAAGAAAAATGGTGGGACAGAAACAAACAAACGACTGCATGTCGCAAATACGTCAAAATAATTCTCCGGTGAAAGATAAATACCCTGCAAAGCAAAGGTTAGATTAATAATTAATGAGGCTTGAATGATGTATTTTCCTGAGCTTAGCGAATTACAAAGTATCTTTTATCAGCAGCCGAGCTGCATCCATTAATTATTTCCGTTCGGGGGATCTTGTGCAGTTATTGAGCATATGCATTTAGTGGAAGTTGTTTTGTCTGTAGAGATCCATCGTTACCACGGACAAATGGGAACGTTTTGGAGAAATTAAATGAGTTTATTAATACAAATCACCTCTTAAGCGAGAACAAGCCTTTCTTCCCCATTTAACACAGGGTAGCGTAAGTTGTTGTGATATTAACGACAACGAGTAATCGGATCCATCCACTCTCCAGCTGAAAGTAAAGATAGTGCTACATTTATATCTACAGGGTCCGTGAATACAACTGCTGAAAAAAAAAAACAATTTTGGTATGTTATTCTTAGATATTGTTGTTATTGTTCATTTTGTTCATAGCCGCTATCTTGTTTTTTTTTTAAATACAGGGTGATTGATGGAAACCATTAGTTAAAAGTATTAGGACTTGTAGCAATAACTGGTTTTGGAAAATTTGGACTTAAGCTAAGTTTCAAATGGAATGGTACCTTTTATATTACATATTTATATTATACATGTTGTTTTAGGTAGATTTTCAGGAGATTTCTCGGTAACTATCTTTTACCGTTTTCGAGTTATTTCCTGTTACTGTAGTGGTCATTTTAGAAAATCAAGTATCGATATTAGTACTGTCGTTAGTAGAACCCTAAAGATATGCAACAATGCTTTTATTATTTCTCAAATATATACAAGGTGTTGAAAATAGAACTACAATATTGAGCCCAAATTAAAACCAACCAAACTTATTTTCTTAAAGTACAATTAACTATATTTTACTTCACATTTAAATGTGGACTGAAATTCTGCATCGATCTATATTAGTATTCCCTATACCTATATTTAATAATTTTTTAGCTGTAGATATAGAGTTTTTTTTAATTCACTTATAATTTTTAATAAATCGTTCTACTTTTCAATAGTATGCCATGGAAATAATTGTGCTAATGTTACTGTTACAATTTGTGTCACCTTCGAGTCAATCTAGTTGTACTGTAGTGTGCTTTCTGTGTTCAAGATGAAAAATCAAGAATATTCAAATATGGATATTAATTTATTATACGCTTGATACAGTGACACTATGATTGTGAACTTTTTAGACCCATTACATTATCTACTATTTAAAATGTTAAAATACTTATAACTTAAAAGTTTTTCGTTATACTTACTCACACATACATATATTTCATAGACATCAGTAGGTAAAATTTATTTAACCCAATCACATAATATACAATATGAGTAGGTGTGGTTATGTGTAATAATAACATAATTGAATTGTGGCTTCTGTAACATAATGTTAGACCATAGTCACCATCGAGAAGTGATTCACTAAGATTCTGTCAGCCACAGACTCTTAATTACGTATGTCTTCTTTGATATTTCGCATAACACATTAATATGTCTTCTGATAAATACGTATTACGCAATGTATGGCCAGTAGGTAATGGAAACTCGGATACGTATTTGGCAAAAAAATTTCTAAAGTGAATATTGTCGACTACGTTCCACGCAAGGCTACATGCGCAAAACATTATGCACAAATCAAACGAAAATTCCTCTTTTCTAACTGTACCAGGTATATTTTTTTTGATGGATATTCGAATCTAAATATCTTTTACACTCTCGGCGATCACGAAATATATGTATATCTACGATTTCAAGGAATATATAAAATATGTGATCCGTCTATTGTAAAATCATTGTAATTTTCAAACATATTTTTAGGTCTATTGGACATATCGCTGGTAACACCTTGTAAGTGATATCTCTCAGGAAAGGTGCTTTAGATCCAAGTCTAGTAATTCACGAGCAAAGCTAGTCTCGGTGTGATGTAAATAGTTAAATTTTGATTTAAAAATTTACCAAAACTTTATAGATTGCGGAAGAATTGTATTCGTAATGGGTTCATTTTATATTATTAAATTTGTAGAAATATTTTAATTATGTTGGACTTTTAATTGGAATTTTAATTTCCGCTTTGCGTGTTTAATGTTTGCTTTGTGTTGTAATATGACGATAAATGTAATTTAGTAAACGACTGTAACATTATTTTATTTTTTTCGAGCCTGTGTGCGAAATCGGACACACTTTAAGCAGAGGTCTATAATTTGAATTAATTACAGCTAATTATGTAGAATACTTTTGGTATATCTGTTTTTTCCGTGATACCTAAAAAAAGGAAAATAGAGAAATATTAGGAATTAAGGATGTTGCGTGTATTTGTTAATTCGAAAAAATATATTCAGAGCGCGTTTCACAATATATACAGGTGTCCCGGAAAGTATGTCACAAACTTCAAGAGGAGATAGTACATATAAAAATACTATTAAAAGTCTTTATAAAGATACCCCCGCAAATGCTTCCCTTGGAGTTATGACCATCTTTAGGTATCCCCCAGACGGAACATATTCATTTCTAATTTTGTTTTGGGCCCAGGTAGGAAGATGAAATTTTGAGAATAAAGTTGGGCAAAGAGTTCCCTTATTTGGTGAGAACATGAATAAAATCCAGAAAACGTAAAGGGTATTTTTCGGGGTATTACACCCCGTACATATTTTTGGGCGGGAAAAAAATTCTGGTTATTATACTATTTGTGGCTCAATTATTTTTATAAAGATAATTCGATTTCGAAACTTTTTTTCTCTAGATATTTTTTCGAGAAACGTGTCGTTTTCCCGTAAAAAAAAGTTAAAAGAGGTCACCACATTGTTCACCCCGAGACAAACACTTTAAAAGTTTACATAGTAGGCGTTTGTCCCTTGCAGTGACAGTTATGCTGTGGCTTATTTGACAGCTGCCTTGCATTCTGCAAATGAATAAGAATAATTAATTTTTATGTCACTTATCGTGAATATGCAAATATATATACTTACGGTAGGAAACACTGAATTTAGATGTACTTTAGCACTATGTATGTTTTTTGTCTCAAGACTTATGTTCTTCAGTGAGAGGATGTTATAACGAATATTAGAAAAAGTGAAAAACGAAACAAGTAAATAAATTTTATAGGTAATTATAGAAAATGTTCAAACTGCCCTCAATGGGCTCCAACACATGCTCGCAGCCTTCTAATAGAATTAAATGTGGTTCTAGTAAATACATCAGGATTATTTCTAATAACATTAAACGCTTCTACTATTCGCTGACGAACTTCTTCTTCTGAATTAACAGAACTGCTATAAACGAGAGATTTAGTATGTCCCATAAATAATAATCAGCCGCATCTGGTGAGCGAGAAGGCCAGTTTATTGGTGCGTCGTTCCCTCGTCCAATCCATCGACCGCGAAAGACTATGTTTAAATGTCGTCGTATTTGATGACTAAAAAGGGCAGGTGCCCCGTCATGAAGGTACCATAAACACTGCCGTAATACAATTAGAAAATCTTGCATTAACTCAAAAGGAAGAGTTTGCAAAAAAATTAGGTTTTCTCTGGCACCAAGTCTTCTTGGTAGAAAAAAGGTCCTAACAGATGGTCGCCCACAATCCCACCCCATACGTTAACTGAGGTCTGTTGTTGGTGACTTTCAATTATGGGATGTGGATTTTCATCTGACCATTGCTGCATGTTGTGCAAATTAAAAATGCCATCTTATGTAAAAGTTGCTTCACCTATGAACAAAATGGTACGTACAAAATCTATATTTCTATGATGAAAGTCCAGCATTAACTGACGAACCTCCATTCTAAGTGGATAATCCTGGTGTTGTAGACTTTGCACCTTTTGAAAATGGTAGGGGTGCAGAAAATTTTCTTTAAGGACTCGCCACACCAACGGTTTACTGACTTCCAACTGGTTAGCGTTTCTTCGGACACTTGCTCTGGGATTCTGTTCAACAGCTCTCAATATTTGACCGTCAAGGATTTCGTGCTGAAATTCTGCCACTGCCAACATAACGAGGCACAACACTTCCAGCTTCATAAAGTCGTGCATGAACCTGTATAAACATTCCAACCGACGGTCTGCGTCTTTCGGGATATCTTTCAACGTACATTCGTTAAGCTGCTCTTGCATTACCGCTACAAAAACCATAAATAAATTGCATATCTGCATATTCACGGCGAGTGAAATGAAAATTATTCATTTTTATTCTCTGACAATGTCACCGTACGGAGATAAAGCCACTGTCAAACAAGCCACAGCATAAATGTCACTGCAAGTGACAGACGCCTACTACATATGTAAACTTTGAAAGTGTTTGTCACGGGGTGAACAATGAGGTGACCCCTTTTTATTTTTTTTACGGGAAAACGACACATTTCCCGAAAAAATATCTAGAGAGAAAAAAGTTTCAAAATTGAATTACTTTTATAAAAATAATTGAGCCACAAATAATATAATAACCAGAATAATATAAAAAACCAGAATAACCAGAATTTTTTTCTCCAGAAATATGTACGGGGTGTTCGAAAAATACCCTTTACGTTTTCTAGATTTTATTCATATTCTCACAAAATAAGGGAATTATTTGCCCAACTTTATTCTCAAAATTTCATCTTCCTACCTGGGCCCAAAAAAAAATAGAAATAAATATGTTCCGTCTGGGGGACACCTAAAGAGGGTCATAACTCCAAAGGGAAGCATTTGCGGGGGTATGTTTATATTGTTTATAAATACTTTTAATATTATTTTTATATGTACTACCACCTCCTGAAGTTTTTGACATACTTTTCTGACACCCTGTATATATATACAGCAAGGGCGCATACATTCGATAAAAATTAAAGGATAATTTTTGTAGGAAAACAATCGGACACATCAATTAAACTTTTCGTTTGTCGAAAAATTAAAACGTTCTAAAAATTAAAACGTTCCATAAAAACTTATCAGTGAAGATGGCCATTTAAACTCACATATAAACTTTAATTGTGTTATTACGACCGTATAAACTGAAACAAATTTACCGAAAGAAAATTTAATAGTATCATAAAATCTTTATTAGCATATTTTTATGTCTCCCAAAAATCCTTGGATCCAGATACTTATAGCTGTTGATAGAAAAATATAATAGTCAACCGTAGGTGCAAGATTAAATAACTCCTATCTGAGAAGTGATTTAGTACAGTCTATTAAAAAAATACTATTTTATCATTAATAATCTTAATTGTAGGAAAGTTTTTTCTTATAAACCCTAACCGATTAAGTTAAAAATTAAGTTAAGAATAAGCGTCGGTAGTCACTTATTGAAAATGGCATTTTCGTAGAGACTTTTTTTATATATAACGGCATGTATGCATTTTTCAGTTCAAAAAATTTCAATTTATTGGTTCGGTTAGAGTATTAGGTACATATGTATACAAAAGTTACGAAGTCTAAAATCTTAATATTTAACCTATCCATCCGCTTTGCCTGAACAATCCCATGACATCTTAATCAAATTTCTTTCCGTTGAAGCTGGCACATTGAAAAGCGTTCAGAATAAAGCCGTTCGGATATAATACCCAGTAGGTATATATCTAACGTTCTTTAATTCCCCATGCTTCATATTAAATATTAATCAAATACTCTTTGTGCCATACATTATCAATCTTCTACTATATCGTACCCAACCAGGCCTTATCACTTTTTATTTCTAAGTTCGTACGAATGTAACTGTGTACATATGATGTGATATTGCTTGTATACCAGTTTTGTTTTATTTTAAAAATGACGTCAGCTGTAGAACATACTTTGTAGGACTCTTTTAAGAAAGGTATTTTATTTAATTTACCTTAATATTGTCTTTTATAGGTACAATTTCAAACCCCATAATACTTTAGTACAAACGGGTGCGGAGTGACATACTCAGAGTCAAACCCAGTAACACCGGGATCCGTAGATCTGAGCACTAAAAACCATGTAAATCCATGTTTGTTCAGAGGTCTGTATGTTATACTTACTCGTAAGCCTTGGGTTGTGGGTTCATGGGGTTTTGTAATTTTGTGTGGAAATTATGGGAGTTATGGAAGTATAAAAGCCTGCTAACCCAGATATATATCGTGGTTTAATGCATGAAATCTTTGATTGCTCAGACTTTTGTCTTTATACATACTCGTATACTCCAGGTTGTGGTGTATTGGGGTATTGTGGCTGAGGTTGTTGGGTTATGGGTCATTTTTAACATGTTTTTATTACTGTGAAAATGTGTTTGATTAAAATTAACTAAAGTAAAAAGTGTGTTGCCTGCTACCATTTTTGACTATCTGAAACATGGCATTTTTTATTTATTCGCTTGAACCTATACATAATATATTTTCAATGGTTTCAAAAATCCAAGAGAACAGCATTGTATGGATTTTAGACTGTAAGAAATAAAATTACCTATAAAGCGACAGAGCTCTTTATCACTTAACAAAATAATTCTGTCTGGAAGACTTCCAACTACAACCAAACCAAATATATGTATTGATAAAGTTGTTCAACATTTGTACGTCTTAAACATAAATACGGCATGGGATATTAGGACTATTATATAAACTAATCACAATAATTGATTAGGTGCAAAATTATGCAATTCTTAAACATACAGATGTCAACACGTGTACAGGATAAACTGAAAGGGAAAACTTAATATTTACTTAATTAGCTACCTGACAACTAAAACAACTTTAGAGGGCATATTGAATCGAGAGACTTGACAAATCGTTAATTAAACTTGTGTTTTCGGTAACGCTACCAAGGATATGTAAATTTGCTGTATTCCGAACATTACTTCATCTTGGAAATACCAACGGTTTTAAATGTGTCGTAAAATATTGGTTTAAGTCTTGGTTGACTTCGTATATACTATACGTACTCTGTTTGGTTTCTAATTCGTTGAATATTCGGAGAAGTACGAATATACATACAATCTAATATTAGCCAGAATAAGAGGCCAGTGAAAATCTTTGTAAATTGTGCTCTATGGATACCTGTGTTTTACAAATTGGAGTTTCATACTCATATGGCAATACTTGCTAAATATTCGATCAATTCAGGATTGTTTTGGCTATGTGTAAAGACAGAAATATTAAAATGCCTTAGCAGAATTATAAGACCATCCGTCATCTGCCAAACAAACGTAGTACGATCTATAACGACCATACCCGAGAGAATTTACTCAGGTGTTACAGCAAAAGAAGCATTTGCGCCAGGAAGCATTTGTTTTATGTGCAAGGATCACACTGCAACAATTTGTTTAGAATGTACTATTAACTTATCTCTTGGATTAAATTCTTTCATTTTCTATATCGTTTGAGGTGTAGAATAAAATAATTAAAATCGATAAATTTAACAATAAACTATTAATGATTCAAAATAAGGCTCTGGACATACCCACGTGCGCTTAAATCGTCGAGCCCCTATACCTGTGTATACCTGTTTCAATTACATATATGCCAAGTAACTGAAACATTTTTGAACCCTCCTTAATCAGTTAATCAAAAAGTTAGATGTAAGTGAAACAAAATCGATACGCCACTGCGACAGTAATAACAAAATCACGTCTCACTTTTTATCTATATTTTTTTATATTAATACGTAGTTATTATTATCACTGTTGTATACAAAAATATTTAAATATCTCAATAATATCTTGATTTTACTGCAATACAGATACGTTTGTGCAATATTTAGCTTCCGTTAAAACTGAAAACAATATTGTAAAGTTTCTGGAACACTTTACTTTAATCCACAAATGCCGAAATTTAAGATACAACATAAGGAGACAGGATTCTGATCATTTCTCTGGGATTGTGTCAATTAAGTTTCGCCACGTCCAAAAGTGACCCTCGCTCTAAAGGCAGCTCCTACATGTCCTTATTAATGCTTTCGTGTACATTTTTTCCTTATAATACAAAATATATCGCTAATTCTGGGGCATCAGTAAAATAAATCTGAGCGAAAAAAGAATGTCCTAAATATAGCATTCGTCTCTTATTTTTTAATAATAATGAAATTTGTTATGAACAACGGTTACTTTATTAATTGCCACATGAGACAATAGTTACATCTATTTTTTCATTAAAATAAAAGAAATTTAGACATAGCGGTATTTGTTTTTGGCTGGACTTTTTCCATATATATCCCTAATTTTCAATTAAATACCTCTGGAATATGAGAAATGACAAATATCTATATGCGCTAGTTAAACAAAATGTAAAAAATCTCTAAACTAACCGTTTTTTCCCCTCTTTTCTTCTAGATAACTATTCATTCTGGAGAAAATTTGAAGAGATAAACAAGTTTTGTTATTAAATTTTACGTATTTTCTTTCTGATTTTTCAACAATTTAGATTATACATACGATGTTCAGATCACTGCTCAAAAAATCTTTTTGATATGATTTAAACAACAGGCCAAACTGTCTCTAAGTCTATTTTTGCACACTAATTTTGCAATCCAGCGCTTTGTGGAAAAAATGCGATTTTTAAAAATTCTATAGAGCCGTAAAAAAGCCTTGAGCATCCTGAAAATTTTCTTACATTAAAAAGGGGTTTCTATCTTTCGAACCATTTTTGAAAATGTAAATTGCGTTCATTAGGAGAACTTTGGGAATGCTTAAAAAATTATAAACATTGTTTTGGCTTATAAATAATTTAAATAGCTCTGCGAATTTTCGATCAAATGCAATCTAATAAACATAGGTTAATAGTACTCGGCTATACACTAAAAAAAGTCACATTTTATTTATTGGTTCTTGAAATATAACCCGTTAAAATTGACGTAGTCACGCTTCAAACAGAACTGACGAGTTCAAAACATCTTCGCGCTCTCAAAGTGGCATTATGCTTAAGTTTAAACTACTCCCTAGACTCTCCTAATAAATGGATTTTAAATTTTCAGAAAAGATTCGAAAGTTTGAAGGCTCTTTTGTACAATATATAAAAAAATCAGGTTGTTCAAGGCTTTTTTTGAAGGCTCAAGTTAGGGAAAAATGACATTAGAGGGCTGCATTGCAAAATTATTGTCCAAAACCATCAGACAAGTTTGGATGAAATTTGGTGTGTTGTTTTCAGTCATCATTTCATATCATCATCGTTTCATATCACCAAAAAGTTTTCTGAGCCATGATCTGAATGTCGAATGTATAATCTGTGGTGTAACATATTTATTTCTTCAACTTTTCTCCACAATGAATATGTTTACAATATGTTCACCAGTTATCTAGAAGAAAAGGAGAAAAATACAGATATTTTTTATATTACAAAAGAGTTTTTTTACATTTTATTTAGTAATCGGCGCATATCAACATTTCTTATGATATTCCAGGTATTTAAATGAAAATTAGAGATAATATGGAAAGGTCCAAACTACCTGAATTGAAAACAGATACCGCCTGGTCTAATTTTAATAAAATACATAATGCATATATTTGCAAGTCTAGTTTTGTAAAAGGTTTTACAATTCGTCATAACCGGATCATCAAAGGCATATTTTTGTTTGGACCACCTGTCTTGGACGTCAGCTGGTATCTGTATGGATTATCTTGGCTTAGGCTTAGGTAATTGTCACATTCCTTGGAGAGTTTTATTATCATGCTGAACTCCAAGGTTAACAGTATCTGCACTCAAATTCATTTTAGTTTGTGGTACATCTGGAACAACTGTTTTAGGCTCAGTTACTATGGCTTTAATAGAGAGATTTCATGAGTTGCTTCGATGTTATTCCGTTTCAGTTCTCATTGATACTGATTTTTGATTTTCTGTTTCGTTAACTACTTCTCCACCTGTCCAATTTCGTGGACATTTGAATTTTAATTTTTGTCACCAAATGAAATTTTTCTGGATTTCTACTGCTTCTATTAGCATATTTACGTTTTTCCGTAGATATTCTAGTTTCGATGTAATATTCTGCTTCTTGATAACTTTGCTTTTTTCATAGTAATATTATATCTATTAATTAATCTTTGATTCAATGAATTTAGTTCAGAATCCCATACCATCCCAAAGTTTTGTTAGGTCTGACATGTTTCTTATAATCTACTGAGGTATGTTACCATATCAAGTAATCTTTGTAGCTGACTTTCTAGTTGTTAAATCGATGTGACGTAAGGTCAACACACAGGGCATCTTTAAAAAATGTGTCCTATAAAGATTTTTTGTAGCTTGAAATACAGATTTTTCAGAAGTTAACTTTCGACCTGCCTCATTTAATTTCTGTGTACCACCTTTCTCCATTAGTTCTTCCAACTTAGATAAGCTTTCGCCATACATTACAATATTATCCACCGATCATTCTACTTTAGATATGTTCTGAATAGTCGACTCATTATTCCTTGAAAGACTTTGAGCTGAGGTCAAAACCAAACGTAAGCCTTAAACAGCAGTGACTACGCCAAGGCGTTGAAAACGTTAAGAATTTTTGAGTTATTTTGCTCACTTTTATATGCCAAAATCGTTTGAATATGCGAAAGTATTTTTTAATCTATTGATTCTAGCGAATATATCTTCTATTGTTCGCAAATGATAATATCACAGCATAATATTATAATGCACATCTGTAGGATAAAAACAAATTCTCATTTTCTTGTTTTTCTATTTTTGCTATTTTATCGGTTTTACAACTCCTAACTTCAGCATTGAGTCTAGTTCTTCTTTGACACCATTTCTAATAGCGTGTGGTCTTTTTCTGGCAGGTTTTATTTTTGTTTTATCAGAGGTTTTTCGATTAGGTTAATGTCATATTCATAGTCTTCTAACCTAACTAAACCTTGTCATTCCCTAAAATATGGCATTCCTTCTAAAAGATGCCATTCTTGCGTAGTATTGAATACACAATTGTATCAACAACTATAAAATATATGGATACCTTCAAAACTTGTTTGCCTCTAGAATGACGTTCTTTTACCTCGCCAATAATATCACTATCATTTGTAAGACTCAGAAGTTTCTTTGTGTTTGACAAGATAATATCATCTTGGGCTCCTAATTGGGCTCCTAAAATTTTTTAGAGGTCGCTCAAGATTTTTAAAATTTTAAAAATCGTAAAAAATTGAAATTTTTATTTTTCATTTTTTCCTCGTCATGTTATAATTTTGTAGGTTGAAAAAATGTTGATTCTGAAAATTTGGGAAATCAATATTTTAATTTCTAAAGGTCACTCATAATTTTTTACTTTTCAAAGTAGTGTACCTAAACTCTTTTCGAGCAATCTCTAAATATAAATATTAACGAACAATTTTTTTTATTGAATTTGACGTACAAAAGAATAGAAATAAAACACGTGATACTTAAAAAATCTATAAAAACCAAATAAAATAAAAAATTACAAATAATATTTGGTACTTACAATTTGGTAGTCAATTTTGTCTCAAGAAATTTTTTAAGTATCTCGTGTTTTATTTCTATTCTTTTGTACGTCAAATTCAATAATATAATTATTAGTTCGTTAATATTTATATTCAGAGATTGCTCGAAAACATTTTAGGTACACTACTTTGAAAAGTAAAAAAATTATGAGTGACCTTTAGAAATTAAAATATTGATTTCAAATTTTCAGAATCAACATTTTTTTTCAACCTACAAAATAATAACATGAAGAAAAAAATAAATAAAAAAAATCAATTTTTGACGAATTTGGAAATTTTTAAAAATCTTGAGCGACCTCAAAAATTTTTTTGAGCTGATTTTTTTAAGGGAGCGTTTATAACATAATAAATTATTATATTTTCACACAAGACACGAAAAAAATATTGCATTTTTTTTGGGCCACACTAATGTATATACAGAATTTAAAACAATAATAATAAAATTAATAAAGCGTAATGTTAGATAAGTATATACGGAATTAAGCTAACTATGCCTAACTATGCCTAACTAGCTAACTAAAGCTAATTATGCCTAAAGCTAACTATGCCTAACGTTAATGATATATTTTTTCATCTCTAAGAGAAGCTTCATATTGCATATGTATTAGACAGTAAATAATCCTGCAAAATACTATTCTCGATTACATTATTTATCGTAATAGTCCTAAAAAAACACCAATATATTCAATTTTTACTTATGAAGTATACCTACTTAAAAGAGACACTCAGTTATTATTTTCATTAAAAAAAATATTAATTATTTTTATTATTAATTAGGTATAATATTATTAATAAGTACTCATAAATATTATTAATAAGTATTTTCTACCTTTTTTTGAATCACAAATAAAATCCTTTTTTTGTAGTTTATAATAAATGTGTAATTATAAAATTAATAAATGAAAGACTGATTCTCCATCAATACGTTCGTTACTAATCTGTTACAAACTTATTTATAGTGAGAAGCGGAGCACTAGTTTTTCTAGTTTTACTAGCTGTGTTACCATTTTTACTATTATTGTATTTTGTTATGAATATAGACATAAAATATTTTTATCATTCGATTCACACAAGTATTATATTATACATCCAATGGTTACAGCGTCTATTTTGTTATAATTATTTTGCGACAAACACAAAACTGTACATTAATAAATGAATACAATGATCTCGAGTAGTGTTTATGAATAAAACTGCTGTTTTGTTCGCTGTCCGTTTGATATGCTAGGCCAAGTGATTTTCCATTATTTATGACATGAATTATTCATTTGTCGATTTCCAGGTGAGGAGAAAATATGTTTTAACAATAAGCATTTTAACAATTCATGGAAATGTAGCGTGACCGCTTATATATAGGTACAGTACTTTTGTAATGATTATAACTGTTATTGTCGTGGTTTAATATAAGATTGTGATTAGATTTGATTTCAGTATTTCTGAAAACATAATGTGTAGTTTTCAAGTGGATTTGATGGTAAAATTACAATGGTAATACAAATGTACACAAACCGGATATTTTCAAACGAAAATTGAACTTCCAAATTAGATCTGAAAGTAGTTAACATACTCCTTTTTATTCTAATAGTCATGCAATCTATATTTATTTTTTAATATGTACTGTGAAGAAGCTTATCATTATAAAATGAATAAACAGTATGAAATAAAATGAATTATAAGCTAATCAGAGACACGGTCCGGTGGTTTCCGGGTATTGTCGTGTATGACGAATATTCATTCTTGACGTTTCGCTGACCATACTGTCGGCTTCGTCAGAAGTTACTCTGAACACTGCTGTTGTCTTGCTCTGCTTCTGTTCTGAATTCTTTGCGTTCCAGAATGATTCAAAACTATCCTAATGTAGATCGCAGTTTTATCGACTAAACCTAAAAATTATGGTTTGTAGATGATTTGTGGAATAATTTCAGGTTTAAAAGAAATTGTTGCATATAGATTGAAAAATTGAGTTCAAAAAATATGCAGGGTGCTATTTAAAATTTCGGGGTTTGAGGCAGTTACTTGAGATATGATTTTTTTATCGTCATAATATGAGAAGCGATACTCATTACTCACATTATTTCGATTAGAGTATTTCGATAAACATAGAAGGCGTAGGTTAATCAATTGGAACACCCAGTATATTGTATTGGTATCTGAGATTTATGTAAAAAGGAAATTCTAATTTGGTTTCTGATTTATTAGAAAGTTCCGATGTTATTTATTTTAAGCCGATAAAGGCCGGAAGTTATGAACGGCTGCATGCTGCATAGCTGTCAACATGCATTAAAAGCGGGTTAAGTAATTTGTAGGACACGAAATCAAGGAAGTAGGTGTCTGCCTGTACCAACCCGGAGCTTTCTTGTTCTCCGCAAAATCGTTTGCTAACAAGGCAAACACGTGAGAGTTGTGTCGACTTCTGGCGAAGAATATCGCTATGTAAGTGCGACGAACTGATAACGTAGAGTAGCATTGAAGTTGTACTTTGTTTTACAATGTAATTTCAAAGTCAAATTTAATATTCCTCACTTGGTTTCAACTTTTATGCTTTAATTAATTTTTTATTCAGAAAGTTCAAACTAAGATGATTTAATTATAAAAAAGTTTATAAAAAAAACAACTCCTAAATGCAATAATTCAAAGTATTTAAAATTATATTTACGTAATTATAATATTCTTTGCCTCTTAATATTGAATGGGTAATTTTATTTAGTATTTATTGACATTTTTGTTGCTGTACAGTGTGTCCACTATATATTGCTGAGCACAAATTTTCAATAGCATTGGATAAATCATAAAAAAACGTGTTTTGAAAATAAGTCGAAATAAGTTTCGATAAGTCGAAAATAAAAATTGTAGACACAAGTAATATAATTCAAATGTGGTGATAGCTGCACGACCGAAGAACTACAGAGCCAATACTTATCTGTTCACAATTTACAAGTTATTCACTTCCATCATAAATGACAAAATTTGCCATTACTGCCTGGAAAACAACATATTTGAAGAAAATCAAAAACAAAAGAGAATGTTTACAAAAGTTGTGTAAACATCAACAATCGACAATGTCGACTGTGATATTCGTTCAAATAAGACGTTCAGCGATGACGATGTTGCTTGGCCAGGACAATTGTACTACACTGAGCGATATGAACGGAGCAGGAGAATCCAGAGATAAGAACAATACTGCTACTTGGGAATGTGCCACAATAACAAGCGTAATTACACATTACTAGAAAGATATATCCAAGAAAAAGTAGGTACCATGTGACATAGGCAGCTATGTCACACGGTACTTACTTTTTTATTATTACGATTTTTTTTACAAAATATTATTTTTTACAAAATATGTTTTGATCTGGAGGTAACCATCCATACAAGTACTTCGCATATGTACATGCAGGAAATATGGATCTGCAGGCGAAACTATCCAACACATAAAAGGAGGATGTTCTGCGCTAAACAATCAGCAAACCTCGGTAGGCACAAGCAACTTGAAACTATTGTACAACAACTGGTACTTAAACATGGTCCTGTAGTGACAGATCCGCCATACTACAAATATGTTCCTGAAACTGTACTATAATCAGAAGTAACAGTGATGTATTGGGGTAGGCTATTTAACACCTATCGAACAGTGGACTTCACTCGATAAGACATTGTGCTAATAAACAAAAAAAACAGCAAACAGAGATCATCATAGATATCGCAATGTAACTTACCCACAACATTCAGAAGAACCATCATTGAGGTGGCCTGAAGGCGGACGGTTGCAAACTTACCACATTGTTAGACATGTTTTGGGGCAAGATGAACTTCCTTCGTCTCAGCCTAAGTCATGTTGGGAGTGGGGATCGGTAACCTGTGACTTCCTACAGAAGGAATAATTGACTTTAAAATCTGTTTGCTTTGTTTAAAAACTGTTTTTGAACCATCCTAACTATTATATGCGACGTACAAAGTACCTACCTATTACGTATAAAAATACATACAGAAATATTCTATACAATGTGGCCCAGGGGTCATGTACACCCCCAAAAAAAAGCCCCATTTTTTGTAGTAGGAATTTGAAATTTTACACACGTAAATGAATAGTTGAAGCTCAACTTTTAACCTATAGGGTGGATATTTCCTATTTCCGCCCTAACCGGAAGTGATATCAACTTTATTTTTTCAAATGGCAACCACCAGTTTTTTTATGCGATTCGGCTAGAGTATCGGATTCTTTATCTGTCTGATTTTTAAACAGAAAAATCGGTTAAAACATGGCAAAGATATGTACATTATTTATATTTTATGAAGGCGGCTATGAATCAAATATTAAGCGCTTGCTTTTTTAACAAGTAAGCCATGGAATTTACAAAAAAATGTACAATGGTACTCTTGTAAATTCAAGTTGGATGTAAAGTTACGCAGAATATATTTATCTTTATGCAGAACTTTAGAAAATTTCATTTTTCAAAAAAAAGAATGGGCCAATATTACGTTTTTACAAATGGCAATATTCATTTTTGATATTACAAGTTTGAAACACACAATGTCAACTTTCATACAGAATTTATTTTTAACTGATAAATTAAAACAACAATTGTAAATACTATGAAATCTTAAAACTGTTCAATATGCTGTCCATTTTGATTAATGCAGAGATTCGTCCTTTCAATTATACCTTGTACCAAGTTTTCTAATTGGACTGGCGTGATAGCATTAATTGCCGTTCTCACTCTCATTTCTAAATTTTCCTGGGTAGTGGGTGGCACGGCATAAACTTGATTTTTCAAGTATCCCCACATAAAAAAATCTAGTGGTGTCAGGTCAGGTGACCTTGCTGGCCACCTGATCGGACCGTTAGTTCCAATCCAATTTCTAAATCGCTGGGTCAAATAAGAGGTTACCATTCTCGCATTGTGGGGGGGAGCTCCATCTTGGTGGAATATGATATTTATTTCAATCGCAAGAGGTAAATTTTCCAAAACATTTTTAATTTGATTTGAAGAAAACCCAGGTAACGTTCCTCAGTGAGTATGCCATCGAATATTATTGGTCCTATAATTCTGTTACCCAGCAAGCCCAACCATACATTGAAACCGAAACGTTCTTGGTATCTGCTCTTTCTTATTAGCCTCGGATTGTCAATGGCATAATATCTTAGGTTATTGCGGTTGAATAATCCTAGATTTGTGAATCTTGATTTATCTGAGAATAAAATATTCCGGACGAAATTCGGATTGTCCATTTGGTTATTAATTAACCATTGGCAATATTGTAGTCGCCTCTGGAAATCGTTTTCGTACATGTGGTTGCATAAATGGTATTTATATGGTTTGTAGCCATGCTTTTTTAAAATTCTCCTAGCTGACTCTTTTGATACATTCCATTGTTGTTCAATCTTACGAATTGAAACGGTTGGATCGAATTGTACATAAGCAAGAACATTTATTTCGGTTTCTACACCTACTATGACATGTTGTCCTTCGTCGGGGTTGATGATGTTCCTGTCGTAATTGTTCTTCGAGTCCTGCAAAATAATTTCTGTTCGGATGCCGTCTAAGTGGAAGACGTTCCGCAAATTCCGCATACAAATTAGATGCTGATAAATTAAAAAAGCAGACAAATGTAGAGTAAAAAATAACTTTCGATGTAAACAACAATGCGTCTACTGATTGTAAAAATTACTAAATCAGTTACCTGTCAAACTCAACGCAAACTTTTGTTTTGCACAGCTTATTTATTATTTATGCTTAATCTTATTAGTTATTAGTCTATAAGTTCTGACGTGATTTTCATATGCCGTATGAAAGTCGACATTATGTATTTCAAATTTATAAAATAAAAAATGGACATTGCCATTTGAAAAATGTAAATAATGGCGCTTTCTTTTTTAGGAAAAAGAAGTTTTTCTAAAGTTTTGTATAAACATAAGTTGTAAAACATAACAAAAACTTTACATCCAACTTCCAGTTTACAACAATAGTACCATTGTACCTTTTTTTGTAAATTCCATGCTTACTTGTTAAAAAAGCAAGCGATTAATATTTGATTCATAGCCGCCGTCATTAAATATAAATAATGTACGTATAGTTGCCATTTTTTAACCGATTTTTCTGTTTAAAAAACAGACAGATAAAAAATCCGATACTCTAGCCGAATCGCATAAAAAAAATGGTGGTTGCCATTTGAAAAAAAAAACAAAGTTGATATCACTTCCGGTTAGGGCGGAAATAGGAAATATCCACCCTATAGGTTAAAATTGAGCTTCAACGATTCATTTACATATGTAAAATTTCAAATTCCTACTACAAAAAATGGAGCTCTTTTTGGGGGTGTACCGGGTGGGCAAATTTCGATGTTTTTATAGGGTATCTCGGTAACTGTAAGGGCTATGGAAAAATGAACCCACCTTTCCCGACCTCTTTTTCGAGATAAATTCATTGGTGAAAACCAGAATTTGCTATATCTTTTCGTTTTCGAGTTGTAAACGAAAATTGATTTTTTTTGAGTTTTCGATTGGTGTCGATAACTCGGTTGTTTGTAAAATTAGAAGAAATCTGTTTGCACGTTCTACAGGCACTTTTTTTAAGTAGAATAGGATTTCCTTAACAGATTTTTTATATCTTGTGTAGTTTTCGAGTTATGGCATAAACTTCTATTTTTTTTAAATGGAAACCATAGTTGGCTATGATTTAGCTAAAAAAGAGGATTTTTTTTCTCTTTACAACGATATATAGTTTGTGGGGTCTATGATGAGTGTTTATGCGGAAACAGTTAAACATTTTAATTTTTTATATAGGTATACTTACTTTGTTTTTTCTTTGCAGGAAGAGTAAGTTTCTATAGTAACACATTGTTACAACAATGTTTTAATAATAATAACTGTTGCTATGGAAATTTACTCCTGCGAAAAGTAACATAAATACATAGTAACAGTCGTATATAATGAATGGTATATTAAACTTAAATAACTAATTATGACATATTAGTGACTAATTAATAATTAATTATAACATATTCATAACAAGAAAGTTTAACACACTTAACAATCAAATTTGTAACAAATAATGTATGTAAAAAATACGATACAATATATTTTACAAAAACAAAACTAGACAGATTAAAAAAAAATACGAGCATGATTATTTACCTAAAGTTTTCAAATTGTCGTCCGTTGTTTGCGATGCACAGTTCACATCGCTTTGAAACACTTTTTGTTGCATTATAGATGTGAATATTTGAAACGGAATTCAGACAGTCTATAAGATTTTCTCTCAGTTGAACCAGTGTATTATTTGTCTTTTTGTATAAATTGTCTTTAATGGTTCCCCAAAAAAGAAATCTAACGGTGAGAGATCTGGCGACCGAGGAGGCCACTTTACTGGCCCATTGTTCCCTATCCATTTCTCCCCAAAATTAGTATTTAATAATTCCGAGATTAAATTAGTATTATGGGGTGGTGCCCGTCTTGTTGAAAAAATACATGTCGTCTTTCGTTAAGTGGCAAGTTGTCTAAAAAATTCTTCTACTATGTGGTAGTTTATCATATTGTAATACCGTTGACCATTTAAATTGTCATCATAAAGTTGGTAAGCTAAAATGCGGTTATTATATAGGGCACACCATACACTAAAACCGAAACGTCCTTGATTTTGAACATCAACAGTCTGATGAGGATTATCTTCAGACCAATAATGTTTGTTGTGTTCGGTTGAAAATTCAGGCACTACTTACGTAACTTTCATCTGTCCAAATGATATTTTTTAAAAATAATTGGTCTTGCTCAATTTGTTGTAGGTACCAATTGCAGAAATCCAGTCGGCGTTCAGGATCAGTTGGAAGGAGCTGTTGTTGTTTCCTTATTGTATAAGGTCTAAATTTGTGTTTTTTTAAAACTGAAAGTGCTCTTCGTCGCGATATACCAGACTCTGCTTCAATTTGCCTACTTGAAATTGAAGGATTTACACTACCATACCAACAACATTTATGGCAACATCCTCAGCATCTTGAATACGATAATTTTTTGGTCTTGGTTTATTAAATCCTCCGTATTCAACGAGGTTTTCTTTTGTCTACCAAAGATGGACATATTAGGTTGTCTCCTTTCAGGGTAGCGATTAAAATATGCTTCCGATGCAGCCTCAGAATTATATCCATTTTGAATAAAACACTCTAGCATATTAAACTTTTCGTAATTTTGATACGCCATCGCGCCTTGTCAATTTCTTTAATCGAAACTTTAAAACTATAATGCAAACAAAAACCAAACATAAACAATTAATCAAACAGTAATGTGTAACTGTGTATTTACATCCCAATATCCAACTGTTCTGTTTTCAAAATGACAGGCGCCTACTGTGCAAAATCATTGAAATTACTATACTGTCCTTTATTAGAAAACATATGTTTTTAACTGTTTCCGCATAAACACTCCTCATAGACCCCACAAACTATATATCGTTGTAAAGAGAAAAAATCCTCTTTTTAGCTAAATCATAGCCAACTATGGTTTCCATTTAAAAAAAGAAGTTTATGCCATAACTCGAAAACTACACAAGATATAAAAAATCTGATTCATAGCCGTCCGTCATTCTACTTAAATAATGTACCTATAGTACTGCATTTTTAACCGATTTCTTCTAATTTTAAAAAACAACCGAGTTAAAAATCCGACACCAATCGGAAACTCAAAAAAATCAATTTTCCATTCGAAAACAAAAACGAAAAGATATAGCAAATTCTGGTTTTCACCAATGGAATTTATCTCGAAAAAATAGGTTGGAAAAGGTGAGTTCATTGTTCATTTACCCATGTACAATTACCAGATACCCTACTAAAAACATCGAAATTTGCCCACCCGTGTACATGACCCCTGGGCCACCCTGTACATGCGTTCCGTACTTATTTTTACGTACTTCACTACTTACTTCACTACACATTTTCATTAAAATTATCAGAGTTTCCGCTCCTTTTCGGAGACCATCACTTGAGATCGATTGGAACTGCTGATCACGTAATGATACTGCAAATGTCACCAAAACGAGAGTTTCAGCAGTTTGAATACATCCAACTAAATCAGTCATACTGAATTCCAAAAATATGATATCATATTTGTCTTTAGCAACTCCCAAATCGTACCTACTCAATGATGCCAAAAACAAATAGATAGAAATTTTATTCTCCAATTGATTGAATAAGGGAAGGGGTCTTTGCATTTACAACAGCGAAAAATGCTGTTGAAAAGTATTTTTGGGAATTTATTGTAGGCGAACTATGAAAGCCAGGATTGGAATAGGGCTCATATTAAAAAGAAAACTCTGAAGTATTCGAAAATTTTTTTATTGTCATTAAAAAAAATAAATATATGTTTACATTGAACAAACGCAAAATTTTGTTTAGTTGTTTATACCATTTTCAACAATCTGTACCGTGGGTTTTTCAATATCTTTTTCCATATGTTTATTATTAACAATGAAGTGGAGAAAAAAACGAATTTTTTGTAAACTCCTGCCAAATATAGAATTTTTTTTTTTTCAAAAACCCACGGTACAGGTTGACGAGAGCTTTTTGTTTGAGCCAGTATATTGGACTTCCCGTCCTCTAAAGGTTAAGGCATATGTGAGTATTGACCAAATAAAGAAAAATTGCACTACTTCAGTATTTCAGAATTTCAAATATAACGACCAACCTAATCTACACTGCACTGCAGAAAACCAATAATGACCGAAAATTACATTAGTATAAAAAAATAATTAACATGTAAATGTAAAATATTATAATAAAAACATGTGCAAACCATTTAGTATTTTTTAGAAAATTCCTGAAATGCTGAATGTCCATTAGATTTCCTAAGAAAATCTCTTAAAAAGACAACACTCAATGGTAATTCTATTTTGACTAAAAAAGTTGTAGTTAATTGTTTAAAAAAAATACTTAATGCCTGTGTTGATAAACTATAAAATACAATTTTTCGTTAATTTCTAAACTTATTTCAAACCCACAAAAAAAACATGGCATAACATTTTGGAATGTTGGTGGTTACTCTGGGGTGGTAATCATTAGTCGAATTAATTATTTAGTCATTAGCATTAAATAGTCGATTGTGTGAAAAGATATCGCTAAGTAAAATTTCAATGTTTTCAAAGAAACGTAAATAACTTCGAAAATAGTAAATTCCTTTCGAAGTTGTTGGGCTCGTATTAAAGGGAAATTCAGTGTATCTATTTGACTAACTGAGTCATTTTGAAAAAAATGTTTCCTAGACATCAACAAAATCTAAAGGTGAACCTAAAATATCACGAAAATTCAAATACACCCTGTACGCCACACATTACTCCAACAAAAATTTGGGATTAATATCCCTTTAGATCTCTCTGTGTTTTATTAAAATTTCAGGAACAGTGATTTTTACGAAAACGATACTAAGGATGGTAGAATTTTGAATTTTCGTGATATTTTTGGTTCAACTTTAGATTTTGTTCATGTCTTGGAATTTTTTTTTTTCAAAATGACTCGACTCAGTTAGTCAAATAGATACACTGAAGATTTTCCTTTAATACGAGTCCAACAACTTCGAAAGGGATTTACTATTTTCGAAGTTATTTGCGTTTCTTTGAAAACGTTGAAATTTTACTTTCTTAGCGATATATTTTCACACAATCGACATACCGCCTTCAACTTCGGCTTATTAGACGCAGAATATCACAAGCAATAATCCTGTCAGAAGCAAACAAAAATCAATGCTGCAATACACAAATTATCAGAATTTAAGCAAACTTCAAAAAGTGGGTGTATGATGACTTTTATTGCTTACTGTATATATGCCTGTTCATTCCGATTGCAATGGTAGGCGCTCAATTCTTTTACATGCCATTGTGGCTTTTAGCTTCTTGTATTATATCCCTCCACTTTTTCCTGTCCTTACGTGTTGTTTGCCAGTCCTTGATTTTTTAGTGTTTTAATATCTTCCATTATTTGATCTTGCCATCTATCTTTCGGCCTTTCTCTTGGCCTATTTGTAGGTGGTGTCCAATTACCTACTTTTCTGATCAGTACTGTTGGCTCCCCTCTTTGTACATGTCCCCATCATCTTAATCTTTGTGCTTTGATCACTCTAACGATGTCCTCTTTCCCAATTAGTTCCTCTATTTCCTTGTTATTGAGTCTTCTATACTCCCCGTCATCTGTTCTTTTGGGACCGGCAATTCTGCGTATTACTTTCCTCTCAAATATCCTCAAACGATCCCTGTCCTTTGCAGTGAGACACATTGTTTCAGCTCCGTATATTGTTACTGGACGAATTGCTGCTTTGTATATATTTAGTTTTGTTTTCCGGCTAATATGCTTGTCTTTCAGGATATTATTGTACTTCCAATACGCTTTATTGCCTGTTAGTATGCGTTGGGTTATTTCAGTGCTTCGGTCGTTGTTACTAGTTCTCACTATCCCAAGGTATTTAAAGTCAGATACTCTTTCAAAACGGTATTCCCCGATCTCGATTTCTTCCACGTTTGTCAATTGTCTTCTGGTGATTATGAGGTATTTAGTTTTCTCTTGGTGAATTTGTAGACCTCGCTTTTTCGCCTCTTTTGCCAGTAACAGAAAAGAGTTTTCACGGCTTCTCTTACTCGTCCCTAGCAACGCTATATCGTCTGCATATGCCACTACTTGTGTCGAAGATTGTGCAATAGTTATTGTTGTTCCTGCGGCTTTTATCGCTCCGTCATAATGCAATGTTAAAGAGGCTCCCTGTCTTACTCCAGTTTCAACCTTTATTTCTTCTGAAATTTCTTTATTTGTTCTAATTTTAGACCGTGATCCTTTCATAGACATTTCCGTTAACCGAATTAGCTTAGCTGGTATTTCTATTTTTTTCATATCTTGTAGCAATTTTACTCTTGATACATTGTCGAATGCCTTCTTAAAATCGATGAAAATTATGTGGAGTTCCAAATCATGTTTGAGTTAATATATGAATAGCATCAATGGTTGACCTGTTTTCCCTAAATCCTTGCTGGTATTCCCCTATTTTATTTTCCGAGTATTTTGTTAGTCTTCGTCTTATAAGAGTTGTCAGTGTTTTGTAGGTTGTGTTTAGCAACGTTATACATCTGTAACTATTACACTTTGTAGGGTCTCCTTTTTTCAGAATCGGTGTTATCCATCCGTTCTCCCAGTCTTTTGGCATATTTTCCTCTGTCCATATTTTAACTATTAATTTATACATTTCTTCTAATAGTCGCTCTTCCCCGTTCTTTATTAGTTCATTTACTATTTCATCAGGTCCTGAAGCTTTATTGGTTTTTAGTTGTTTGATTAATTGCAGATATTCATCAAATGTTGTTACCTCCTCTTCAGATATGTTCTCCTCTACATCCAACTGCACCTCTTCAACTTCATCAGTAGTCCTGAATATTTCTTGAAAATAGTTTTCCCAGGTTTTACTCTCTATGTTTGCAAATGCTTTCTTTTTTGGGGTTTGTTTTTTTATGCATCCGAATAGTCTACTTTGCTATTTTTTACTATCTTTGCTATTTTTTTCTAATTCTTGCATTTGTGAATTGACCCATTGTCTTTTTTTGTCCTTACAGCATTTATTGGCCTCTTTCTTTTTCTCCTTATAATACAACAGATCTTCTTGCGTTTTTTGTTTTTAGCCATTTGTTTCGTGCTTGGTTTTTTGCTTTGGTTTTATTTTCTTCGCCTGCTTCTATATCGGATGGATCCTGTTCCAGTTCTTTTAAGGTATACGATTTTCCATTAATATGTAGTGTATTGTATACTAATTTGGCAGTGTATCCTTTTTCCCTCGCATCCTTCATATATTTTATTAGTTGTTTTCTTTGTTCTAATATGTCCTTCGGGTAGTCATCATTAATGTAAACCGATGTTCCTTTTAATACTCTTGATTGTTTTAGGATATCGAGTTTGGTGTTCCAGTTCTTCACTTCGACTAGTATTGGTCTGTCTTTATTTCTGTCTCCTATTCTTCTGAATTCCACAAAGTCCGTATCTATATTTATTTTGTTGCCTACCTTACTAATGATTTCTTTTATTTTTTTCCCAACTGAGTTTCATTTTCTCGCGCATTTTCTTGCGAAACGCAAAATTTCTACATAACTTTCGTTTGAATGGTTCTACACCCTGTTAGAAAATATGACTAGCCTAATAAGTCGAAAATGCGAAAATAAATAGTTATTGGATAGTATTATTTCCGCATTCACATTATTCAATAGCATTAGTGGATGGACAGTTGAAAATAAGGTCTAAGTAATTTTATAGTAGGCAGTTTTTTAAAATTCAGGAGCATTCGAGGAATCCACTCAGTGGTATTTCCAGTACTAATGAAACAATAATGAACAGTTTAGTTGTATAAATCTTAAATTTTAAAATCAAAGCAATATTTTTTATTTTTATTTTGAGAATTTACTTATGGCTCATACAGCAGCTGTTTGTAAATTGTTGATAAATATTGAGTTATTCATGCTACTTGCAATTTTTGTAAATGAAATGTATCGACACATATTAACGGAGCACTGGATAAATTTAAAGTATAATTCACAAAAACATTATAGTGAAAAAATATTCAATTTAATTTGCTAATTAGGCGAATTCAATTTGTTTCATTTCATTATTGGCAACTAACTTTGCTTCGGGTTAGGTGTAAACCAGTGATGAATAAATAATTATATATAATAAATTAAAATGTTATAAATAATATATATGATATCAGTTAACTATTGTCCATATCATTTTATGAATTAATTATCGCAAAATTAGCATTTGTGAAATTACTAGTTATTTTACATTATTACTAGTGCCCGGATCTCTACCGTTCGTTTCAGATTGCCATTACAAATAACTCCTACTAAAGGATAACAAAATGTTATTTTTTTTTTTTTAAATAACGCTATAGTTATGTTAGTTATATTGCAGAAGTTTTATGCGACCTCATAAACAAGTATATTTAGATATATAAGATAATATATTGATATTTATTTATAATCTCCTTGATACACGAGCTGCGGCCTGATATTGACGTCATGTATTATTGAAATCCGGACTCTATTTATTACTTTGAAATGAATTAAATCAGCATTACGCGGATGTGCAAAATTGTAAGTTTTAACAATTACAGAAATGATAGGAAGCGAATCGGATTTCTTAACCACTTATCCCAAAATTATTACAAACCTCAGAGGCGCACCTAAGAGGGGCAACTTAAGGAAACGGGGGGGGGGGGTCACATACCCCCCCCCGTTTCTTAAGTTACCTAACAGCGCGATAAAATATATTTGTTATTGAAATATATCACTTTTATAGCCCGTCCTCCCTCCCCTTCCGTTATAGGCGTGCGCTCCAAAATCCAAGTCTGGTTATGCTATCCATAAACCTGAAGTTCTAACGAATTTCTAGCTTTATACATAAAAACTGACCCTTGGAGGCTAATTATGTAAGTTATTGATGAGAAATAATTAAACTCTTACATATTTTGCTCATTATAAATACAACGCATAGCATCGCAAAGAAAAAATAAATATTGAGGTATATTCCATAACACGGAAATATGAAATTAAAAAAAAAATTAACCAGCCGACACAGATACCTCAGAAATATCGCCGTTAACACGCAGAGTTTTAAACAGGGCTGTATTAAGATATAGTTTTTTCACCTAAATTAGCGTCGTATTCGTTACCTTTAGAATAATCTGCGGTGGTAACAGGCTGTAACCGTCAGGAAAGTATCCACTTTTTTTTGGTTTTTGGTCGCGATTATTGTAATAAATAATGGAAAGAGTAGAGAAACTGAAATTTAAAATGCGCCTGACAAAATTTTGTAAAATTTAGCAGCAGTTGGTACATCACAATTATATACTACCTGAAGAATCAAATATTAGGTACGCAATATACCGTGCGTGTAAAGCCAACATCGGCCAGTTATGAAAAAGGACAAACAAAAGTGAGACGACAAATAAGAAGTAACCACACACTCTCACCACCCGTGCTTGTCGTTAGACCGAGAAGTGTAGCATTGTCCTTTTTCACAACCGGCCGATGTCGGCTTTACACAAACTGTATACGTGATATACATGATATATAATTTTGTTCTTGTGAAAGAGGTTTTTAAATAAATATTTGCTTTAGCCTGATATCTCGCATTGTCACATAAAATTATCAAAATACTGATACAGAAGAATATAATGAATAATAAGAATCATTTGCAGATCCAATAATAATAAATATTATTGTTTCCCTAATTTCTATATATCTAGTTATCTAGCTTTTGAAATGATTTATTATGTATTAGCAATAAGTGATTTGCGTAGACACGGTAGTGTTCCTGAAAATATACAATGAAATGGCCCTCAGCTTCGACGTCAGGCAGTACTTCCTCTGATTCTGTTATACGCAACATTAGATATTTATAATATACCAAATACGTGTACATAATGACAGGTTTCCACCACTATCACGATATACCTTCAACTCCACAAAATGAGGGTTAAAAAGCTCTCGCACATTATGTGTTCGTTATAATCGTAAATAGGTGCAACGATCCAGGTTTTGAAGTCGAAGACGTTGATGAACTTGAATTTAATTCATCTTCCGATTTTCGATGTCGACGAAGACGATACAGTAAAGGCCGAAGAACACTACAAGACAAAATGTATTCCGTCCCCAAATATTTAGCCACAAAGTCCGGGAAACTAACAAAACAGTCAGTAATATAGTGTCCATTCTCGTAGCTACCCATGTTGTGTTAAGGGACTTGTGTTAAGGGACACTTGTGTTAAGGGACTCCTGACAAATCAAATCAACTTTCTGAGACGTCGAAGATATTTGTGTTCCGTTAGGACAATTCCAAAAGTGCAAGGCTCTCATACAGCCCCTGGATATACATATATGGTTTGCGTTTTGGAATCGTCAGTTATCAGATAATATTACTTTATATGCATTTAATATCCAGCTACACTAACGAGATAACATTTAAAATTTACAAGAGCGGTTACCAAGAACGCACGGCGGCCCTTATAACACAAACAGATTTCACGTTCCATAGTTCACAGTTAGGTACCACCCTGCAATGTCTGTAGAGCATCGTCCATAATAAGATGTGGATGGTGTAAAAACATTTATGCGTACAACACTTCTTTATGAACTACCACAACTGTGCAGATTGTCAACCTTGACTATTAGTATTCAAGTACTCATTCCTGTCATATTAATTATAATATTTAGAATATATTACTGTTTGCTTTTCCAATAGGTGGATAGGAAGTGATGGCCAATCGAGTATAATAATCTGTTTTTTTTTTTTCATTCGTATATTTTCACTTTTTAATTTAACAGAATTAATCTTGTTTTAATTTCACCTCATTAGTTTAAAAATTTCAATTGTAATTCCTTCTAAAGTAAAATGAAATGAAGTGTATATTTTTTAAAAAGTATAAAAATACATAATGTATACGTGTTAAGCATACTACAAGTGTTCCAGCAAAATGTACTTTTATGTTTCAATTAATCATACTCAAAATCTCCCTGTACGGTATGTACCAAATATTTAAAACATACCTAACACTAGAGATGGGCGATACTGTATCGGTATATCGGAGTATCGATACTTCGCTTTCAATACATCTAGGTTTTGTAATCGATGCTTTCAGCGCCCGATACTTCCGATCCTCGATATTTTTCTTTCAATACTCGATAGTATTGGTTGAAATTTTCCATTTTAAAAATTGGCGCACTTTGCAGAAAGTCATGAATTTAAGTGCGCGTGCGCAAATGAAAAACGGTTTTATGGCGTTTGTTGAGAGAGGAGTATGTGCTACAGCCCATGTCAGCCCATGTTTCCTTTGTTTTTTGGGCAGTACTATTATACATGTTATTATTAAGTACTAATAGTAAAGTGATATTATCAACAGATATTTCATTTGTTCGGTATTTCATCTGTTTTTTAATTCATTATTTCGAAATTTCAAATTATTAATTTGCTAAAAAGATGTATGCATTCTTCTATTGAGAGGCCTCTTCATTTGAAAAAATATTATCAATCAATCAATCAATGGAGATACGAGTATCTTTTAAGAAAATCGATATTTTGATATTTCTCAACGATAAAGTTGTGGCAAATTATTTTACAAACAATAATAACAAAATGATAATTGTAATTTAGACGCAATTTCTACACAATATTTTAATTTTTTATTTTTTTTTATTCATATGATTCCAATACTTCAAATTATCGATACTTTTTCAACGATATATTTATACTTGAGTATCGAAAGATTTGAATATCTCGCAACGCCAAGTATCGATATTTTTCGATTCGGTTCCCATCTCTACCTAACACATAAAAACGCTGAAAAAGTAAATCAACTTGTGAAAACCATATCCTTGTAAGTTCGCTCTGTAAGTGATATTTACAATCAAAAAAATGGGTTAGAATTTTCTGGGACGTTCAAACACAATGTTTTTGAAAATTGAATTACTAACCCATTTTTAAAGTAAAGTGTAACATTCTATACATTTTTGGAAAGCGAAAGAATACAACTTTTACAGGGCGTTGTAATCAAAATAGTGCCGACTTTTAACGTTGAAATTGACCGTATATCAGAAAGACCCTGTACGACAAATAACACAACATGAAAAAAACTTAATTGCCATGTCACTTAATTAATTTGAAAAAGTAAATCGACTGGAGAAAACCGCATAAGTCCGCTATATAAAAAATATTTACGCTCAAATGGCGTCAGAATTATCTGGGACACTCGGTGTTATTTTGTACATAGTTATAGTTATTTTGACGTCAGCGACCTGTAGTTTTTGTTTTATTATTTTTATTTCTGTATTACTAACTACACATACATACGTATATGGGACTTTGTTTAATTTATTGACACTCGGGAAAATTCGCGGCGTCAAGGAATTGAATTCTATTCCAGTTCAGATAAATATCTAGGGGTATCTGGAGACAAAATCGAGTCAAAAGATACTTTGAAACAAAATAAGAACGTATTCACCTGTGTTTGTGCAGAAGAACTACAAGTAAAATTTGCGACTTTCAATTCAAGGTTTTCTCGGAATATATCAAGTAGGACTTATGTCAAGTACTTAGTACTTTGGGTTTTATCTGTTGACCTTAAAATCATAGTGTCCTGTCTCAAAAATTTCCAAATACATTCTCTCACCTTGGTGTAACAGAATTACTAAATATATCAGATAAGCGCAACTTCAACGTTTACTGCCAACGAGAGGCAAATAAAAAAAGGCCCAATTAAATCTGAAATAGTAGTTCAGTATAACGGTCGATTAGGATATAGAACCCTTTAGAGCTGGAATTTGCGTTTTTCCACTTAACCGAAAGTATGTTTACAATCAATGCCCGCGTTTCGTCGACCTTGTTGGTATTATCAATGTGACAATTAAAACTAACGTTGAATTATCTATCCTATTCATACTAAAGTTTCAGTTTCGGTTCATCAAACCCTGGAAGTTGCTGGTCGGTGTAACTTATTGTTTGTTAACCAGTTTATTAACCATAACAGCGGACTGTTAGGTATCAGTCCATTATTTTTATTGATGTTACCATTACATTTCGCAATTTCTATAGTTTAGTATTGAGCCCACTGTCTTTTGTCTACTACATTTCTTATCTATTTAGCCTCCCCTATACTCTACAATAATGGGTTGGTGGACACCGGAAAACCTTCAGCCCGTATCTAGGAATGACATCAAAATGGTACTCTTTTACCGTAGGCAAAGTTATATCTCCCAAACGGGAATTATGACCGACTGGAGAAATACCACCATTTTCAAATAAGGAAAATTCCTTTTCGAAATTCGTTTTGGTCTTGTAGCGACACACTAACTGCAAAATAGCTTTGTGAGTTAAGCTGTCATAGGACGACGGCTTTATGATAAATTGTTAGGTTTTATTCTTGTGGTGAAGACACAAAGTAGCTTACAGACTGAAATCAGTAAATATAGACATTGCAAGTTTTTACAGATGTCTTTCACTTTCGTATCAGCTTTCAAATTTGCCAAGCAATCGTCACGAATTTGTTCAGGATTATAAATCATTTATAATTTTATCGTTGAGCTGGAAACATATTTTTTACTTAAAAGGTACATTAAGTTAACCCGCTGCTGCTTATTTGCATTTTTATTGGGCTGTAATTTATACAAAAATGGTATAATTAAAATATTATCAGCAGGATAATGGATTACAAACACGTCACTGAAAAGTAAACTAGAGGTTAATGTATACATTATTACATTATGCAAATAATCGGATTATGTAATATAACTGATATACTGCTGTCGTTTAACAAGATACAACTATTTATGTATTACGTTTCTGAACAACCTTACCTAACTGTATTATGTTAATGATTTTATGTTGTCGCTGAAATTAAATTTATTGTCCTTATAAGCTTTTTGTAGCATTTAGAATATCTATTTAGAGCGAGAGATAAGAGAAGTGAAACAAGAGTTCTCTACATTGGCCGTTTCAGGTTACATACAAACCAAAACAATAAATCTGAAAATAACAATTTTATAACAGATTAATTTCAATAGTATGATATTAATATATATTAGTTTTTGGTTTGTTGGATTTTAGGTCCGGCAACAACAACTATTCGATATTTAGGAGATTTATTTCTCCTTCTTCAGGGTTTACTAAAATTATATATACTGGGTGTCTCAGCTTTTAGTTTACAGACTTTATCTGCTCACCCAGGATAGTTAGCAAAAAAATTTATATACAAAAGTGACTTGAATTCATGAGGCCTATAAAACGGCATATTCCGTTTGACATGTGCTAGTGACCTTGAGGTTATGTCAGTGTCAATATAAGTTTTTTACATTCAACACCCTGTATTTTTCGACATTTTTGTATTTACCGAACAATTCTACACATATTTCATGTAACATACTCTATACCTATCTTCAACCGTTTTCAAGATTTTCAAAGTCAAACAGCTATTATTTCGCAATACAAAGAATTTTCAGTTTGCCTTGTCAGTTTTGAAACAATTGAGAGGCATTGTTAAAAGTAATTTTAATCGGATCAATGGGATATTTCAGTAATTATAAGCAATTAGTTTAATAAAGTTTCAAATTGAGCTGGCAAACAAGGCAAACAAGGCAAAAAATTCTTTTTTATTGTAAAATAATAGCTGTTTGACTTGAATGAAAATCTCGAAAACGGTTGAAGATAGGTATAGGGTATGTTACATGAAATATATGTAGAATTGTTCGGTAAATCCAAAAATGTCGAAAAATACAGTAATGAAGTATATAATAATGAAGATTTTGGGGGAATCTAACCTGTCGTATGCATATCATATTTGTGTTAGAGAGTGGGAGGCAGTATTCTTAATGGGTTTGAGACAATGAAAATATTATGATTATTTGAAATTATTGTTCTATTCTAGAATGTTGTAATATACTGATTTAAGTCGTCTATGTCACTGCGTTTATTAACACTATTTTTATTCATTTTTATTTCTACCATTTCTAAAAGTAATCGTTTTTTCAGGTTTGGTTGTGTTCCTAAAATTTTACAATTTTCACACCAGAACACAATTACAATTGTGTTCTAGATTATTGATAATATGCTCCACTAGTGCTGTATGTGCTTTGTTTCCTCTTTATTTCGTGTTCGTATGTCATATTAATGTTCTTTTATTCTATCTTTTAAATATCTTTTTGTTTGACCAATGTAAACTTTATTACAAGACTTAAAATCCAACAAACCAAAAACTAATAGAGAACAAGGTCGCCAAATTCCTTACAGATTTAATATATATAAAATGTATGCATCAATATACAAGATTTTGTTACTAGTCACGTACTAGTTTTGTACTATCTTTACTTGTACTTTACTCAATTACTTTTTATTGTACTATCTTTACTCAATTACTTTAGATGATATCTCATTCGCTTTGAATTAACTCGTACATAAATACTATTCGCAGAAGCATTTCTTTTAGTTTACAGCCATCAGAAAAAATGCATCAGTTGCGTTTGCTTTATAACTTGTTCCATTTACTACAAAACTGAGGTGAACGATTACTTCTGATGGAAAACTATCACAAACAGGCTCTGTCAACAGAGCCAGTTTGTGATACTATATTATGTCGCAACTAGTGTCGCAACTTTCCTAACCTTTGGAACGTAAAATATGGGTGTTGTCTGTTCTTTTATTCCGGAGGAAAATAATTGTAACAAGACATCTTGTTAAAAAGAGCCAAGTTTTTTTAAACTTGGCTCTTAGATGATTGGATACTGTGTAACGCAATGGCATAAATATTTCGATTTTATATTTTGCATATCTTTCAAGATATTAAATATTTGCTTTTCATACTTAACAAAAAAAAAGAAAATGCACCACTTGATTATTACCAATGTTTTTAATGAAGAAAAAGAATCACTAGACTTCCACCAAACCAAAACCAAGTTTGTAAGTTCGAAGATTATTCAGTAATCACAACTTGTAACGTTAACTGGGCAATGTTGAATAATGTTAAACTATTGATGCCCGGGCGTCTAGCAAGTTCAGAATTACAAGCTCAGAAATGTAGCGCAAGCTGTAATACAAATTCAATCCCTATAAAGTTAATTTAATGGACATATTCTGTACTACAGAAATACAAAGTATTTCTGGAAGCTAATCGTATCTTGGCGTGTCATATTATTTTCAAGTTCAAAGGACAACATATGTGATATATAAGTATATTATCGTGAATTAAACCTTGTTAAGAATTGTAACTTCTTATCTTCTAAAAAAATACGTTGTCATGGAGAGTGATGCTTTGTTTATAGTTGTTTATGTAGGTGACGTTGTCACAATAAAATAATATTAGATATACACTCCATATTTTATTAAGGGAAGTGCCCTTAACACAACTTATCATACAGTTTTAATAATGTTATGAATTTTTGCACTAATTTAAGATATATTATGTATGTATTTAAATACATAGATTTTAAATTAGTGCAACAATTTACCCTACGTAACTTGAGGTAGCCAATACAAATGGCAATAGTGATGGAATTTCAAATTATCGTATATTCATAACGATGCAGAAGACTAATAACATATTTCAGTGGGTGATTATTAGATCCGAATAAAGAGCTATTCTAGAGAAAAAACGAAGAATGCAAAAAATTCAATAGTCTCAACATACATTTGCACTGAAATGACATTGACAATTACATTTTTTTTTAAGGACATGATTCTTAGAAAAACAATCACGCCTATGATGTATCATTTGGCGTTATTTATAACAGTGCTGTTAACAGCTCCAGCCAATTGGAAATCGGATTTATTTAAAAAGGCAGATCCTGATTGGATAAGAATTATAACAGGGCTGTTATAAATAACGTGAAATGATACATCATAGGCCTAAATGGTGTCTTGGGACAAAAAAATTAATGTAGAAAGCAAAATAACTGTTTTGCATGTGTTTTCAACTTCGTTTATGGGTTTCTTATAAATATAATTAAATGCACATCCAAATATTGTTTTTATTAGTTATTATATATGTTGGAATCAGATGGCGAATTCGGCCCGTGGCCGATATAATTGGACATATCGCCATATGTCCATACTAGACATACCAGATGCCTAAACAGTGACACAATTCGGCATCTGGATAACATGATTTGGACACATCCCAAAATGCCTATATACGTCATAAGCCGATGACGAACCAAACAAAAGTGATTACTTTAAATTAAATAAATAAAGTATTATAGAGTTAACGTAACATTTATTTTATTATTTATTGCGACAAGTAGTTGAATGATATTTACTGTTACATTTTATCTTATTTATTACACATTTGCATTTTTTGTCACCACACTGTTTACGACAGTTGTACCGTACAAAAACCTGTGAAGAATTATATTATTTTGCTGCAGTTGTTCGCAAACTGAATTTTATATGAATAGGTACATCTGACGATGTCAGTGTATTCGTTTGGGAAGGCTGTAAAAGAAAAATAATATTAAAAACATTTATATATCAAATTATATTAACTAACAACCTGAAATTCATTCCTTGCATATAGTTTTTCCAAAACTCCAGTTGATGTACCAAGTTGATACAAACCAATTGCCATTGCAATAATACCGTATTGAAGCAACGTCATCGTTCTTCAAGATTTCGCAATAAGGTTTTCTCTTTCACCTACATATCTTTATAATTTCAAATCTATTTAGACGTACCTATATAATCTTGACAACTTAGTTTTTCATTGAATTCTTTCTTTCTCATGCTATTCTTTACTTGATTTAAAATATTTGAATATTGCTCGATAGTCAATACGGTGGTAAAATTATTACCACTATTTTTTACAATCAACGTAATCAGTTTTTCTTCAAAAATATGCTGGTCAACTAAATTTCTATCAGTCTCCATAGTTAAAATAAATTATTTACTTACTAATTTTGTATTTACCATACAAAAACCACTAACAAACTGCACGTGAGCACTTTACAAAAGTAATTTGAGGTTAAATTGTTTATTTGTGATTCGATCGGCAACGGCGTATTATAGACATGGGCACTTCGCGACATGGCTAAATTAAGTTAGTCAGATGCCGAATTTCGGCATATGGCATGTCTAGTATGGACATATGGCGACATGTCCAATTATACCGGCCACGGGCCGAATTCGTCATCTGACTCCAACATATACATACAAAAAAAAAAAAAAAACAGTTCGGTGTTTCGTGGAAAACGTCCAGTTTTTTGTTTCTACGCCGAAGGTTCCAGTACCCACTCCAGGACATACATACTAGGTAATACACCATACATATTATATACACCATACATCCATGTACATAAACTGTTAGTCACAATTTGTGTAACACTTTTTTAGAATAGCGCCATTTGCGTTCTATTCAGGTTAGAGAATTGCAGTTTTTAATTTCGGTAGCCTATAGAGCTGGTTTGAATGCCCCGAAGGCGTTACGTTGTGACTTAAACGATTCGCCGTTGACACCTCATAAAGCAACCCCATGTCTAAATTTGAATTAGCAAGATTTTGACGGCAATTTGAGATACAATCAGGATGGACGCTGTCTAGTAAAAACTCCATCTCGGCACACTTAAAAGATATCCTCAATAAATTCTGTCTGTTTAGTTGGTGTCCTATCTCTTCAACTCATTTCAAGACATCCTAATCCACCCCTTTGCATTTACGCAGGTTTTTGCATGGTTTGACCTCTGTGGGGCGAATTCATTGATATTATTGCTGCCTAATAAATTGGTGCGGGGTGACACAATTGGGTTTCACCTTTTCACAACCCAAGCAGCCCTCCAAACTCCAAGTGAGTGGAGGATCGGAGTAGGTTTTCCAACTCACACCCTCTGGTTTCGCCCCTGTAGAAGATTGCATGGGATGTTTATTTGTCTCGAATTCATGTCATGGCATTACTTCAAAGATCTTGATGTTGACGGGACCCACTGTAAATGGCTGATTGAGCGCCAAATGTGATATTTGATCTCCAACCCACCCCTCGAAAGTTTGCCACGCTGAGGAGTTGTAAGCAGGTCTTAATGCATGGGGTCACTCTGAGAGCCTTGCTGAGGATGCTTGAACATTTTCGGTCTACCTCCAATCGTTTGTCTCATTCAATTCCTCTTTTGCGTCCCATCATCCTCTTTTTATGACTACCTCCAAAAAATTTTTGAATGGGTGAAAATTCATGAAAGAAGACTCGTTGGGTAGGGGGAACCTTCCTTTGAACTTGTGTGAATCGACAATCGCAAAATTCGCGAGAGATGCTTGGTACGCGCGGCAAATGTTCACTGTGACTGGGGCTCATGAAGCCTCGACTGGGTTAACACCTGCGAGGTCGCCACACAAACATGCTCTCGCTCATAAAATTAGTGGAAAAATGTGCTGTTGGGGTGGTCTGCCTCGTAGATGCTAACCCAGTCGAGGGTCCTTGAGCCCAAATCACAGTGAACACTTGTCACGCGTACCAAACATCTCTCGCGAATTTGGCGATTGTCAATTCACATAAGTGCAAAGGAAAGTTCCGCCTATCCAATGAAGAAATTATTAAAAATTACTCAATATTTTTTTTGAGGTGGTCAAAGAAAGAGGGTGGTGGGACGTAAAAGAGTATTTGAAGGAGACGGACGACTGGGGTGTGTCAAAAACAGTTCATGCATACTCAGGAAAGCATTCTGAGTCACCCGCACGAATTGCGGACAACGAACGTAGTACGACCATATCCCAGATATACATATAAGAAATACCCACGAACAAATAATAACAGAGTGGGCTTTTTAAGCGTTCACGAATGAGCATGATTGATTGAATGATCATAATTTCAAATTTTATCTAGTGCGGCCAAGGGTAAAGTTACTGTCTTAGAACTTAATTAGATTAGAATTAAACTTAATTAGAGCTGTTTGGCAGGCGTTATCCGACCAACTGACACAACAGAAACACTTATTTTGGTTGTTCTTGATCAACCTTCAAATTTTCATAAACTCTCCGGAATTCCTCTGTACATTTCAGGAAATTCTCCAGAATGAAAAATATATTTTACTAAACGATTTATACGAATATTACTATTCGGAACTAATTATACTAAACTATATTCGTAACAACATTTTCTTTTATAGACACTTTATATTTAAATAAACAGCTTCATCAAATCTTCTCTCAATAAATATTTTCCTCTCTGCATAAATTCTCTGCGACACTTTTAGTATTGGAAATACCTGGATACATCTATATGGGGACCGTGTACTCAAAAACGGAACATGTGATCCAGTGCAGTCTAGTGGTACTAGATGAGAACGGACGAAAGTAGAGCTATCGGAAAAGTAGAATTTATTAGAAATAGAAAATGAAAAATCATCTGGAATTTTAAAAATACATTAGCGCCTCAAAAACGTAATTTAAAATATATTTTACATTTTTAAAAGAAGATTTTCAAATATAAACAATATATTTAAAAAAAACAAATGACGTAAGCAGGAAAAACCAAAGATACAAATCTCGTCTTAAATTAATATGAACTATTAATTACTTGATTTTAGTAGTCTAATCAATACCATAATATGCAGGATGCCCCAGAATGATTTGTGCAAGCTATAACTCCTTTACTGATAAAGATATATGTTTGCAACAAAATCCACAATTTGTTATATGAGTGTTGCCATTAAAAATGCCGCTTCGGTAAAGCCGCCTCCGCAATTCCACTCCCAACTTTACCTGTCAGTAAATATTTTTATTGATCAGGTTATTAACCGATGCCTAAGGAATTATTGCTTCCATATTTAATGTCTATAAAAACATTAGGATGTATTTTTTGAAAGTGTGATAATTAGATATAGCCTAGATGACTCTCTATTTGATCCCATGACCCCAATGATCATATGACCTCAATAATCTCATGGCTCCAATGAACTCATCAACAGTCTTTACACATCCATTTTTTGTTATTTTGTTCATGTATCAAATTGAAAATTGATTTGTTTGCGAATTAAGTATATATGTAAGACAAAGTGTGTAACTGCGTAGTTATTAAAATTGTGTTAAATACATTCATTTTAACTATTTCGAATAATACATTGTTTGAAAATTACATATGGACAAGGAAACAGTAGATTATTCCCATTGGAGGTATTATTTTTGGGAATACCCCACAAATATCCCTTAAACGATTAAGCTCAAAACCGAATCAGCCCCAGAATCATGGTAAGTGTTCTAACTTTCAAATATATATCTTAGCGCGTTCTCGAGTTATCGTGTACACAAGAAATGTTAACAGACGGACAGAAAATATATACTACTATATAATATATAATACCTACTATACTTCCACTCCACTTCAAGGGGACTTCAGTCATAAAACTATCCTGAAATTATTAAATATCAAGTAATAGCATAATGTACTTGACACGTTAGTAATATTGTTTTTAGTATTTATTATTTATCTTTCTAATTTCATCTCTTTTTTTCTGGTAGTCTAAAAAAAAACTGGACGTTTTCCACGAAACATCGAACTACTACACTTTTCACGACGCACGTTTCGCCAACCAAGTTGGCATCTTCAGGAGAAGATTAAAACTAAATTCTAGCCTACACACTTGCACTATTTATACCAAATTTGTTGCCACGGTTCACTGAACCTTAACTGTCTTTGTTTATCAGAGCAAACAGTGGACTGGTGTGTCCATATTGTCCTTATTCATACTATTGTTACACTTTTGTTCCTGCTTTTGAAAGTTTAGAAATCATTCCCCATCAAACCCACCAGTCCACTGTTTGCTCTAATAAACAAAGACAGTTACGGTTCAGTGAACCGTGGCAACAAATTTGGTATAAATAGTGCAAGTGTGTAGGCTAGAATTTAGTTTTAATCTTCTCCTGAAGATGCCAACTTGGTTGACGGAACGTGCGTCGAGAAATGTGTAGTAGTTCGGTGTTTCGTGGAAAACGTCGTTTTTTTTTTCTACGCCGAAGGTTCCAGTATCCACTCCAGGATCTGGTAGTCTAGTCTGTTCAGCTGAATTTATGGATCGACTAATTATATTCATGTCTCGTTTATCGAAACATGGCTCTCGTGGATTATTGAATACATTATAGTAAACTAATTCATCCCATTTCGTCCGGTAATAGGCGACACTTTACTTCGTTGCCGTAATAGTGTTTTTTCTACTTTGCTCTACCGTATTTTCCATACTATCCTCGGAACTTTTAAAATGCGTGACTGATGCGGGAAGGAAAATTTAGTTTAATTTAGTTTTGATGTCAACGTCAGGGTGTGAATGTAAACTTTACAAAAATGCAATAAAGTACGTTTAGATTAAGAACAAGTTTCTATGACAGGTAAAGATAAACTCGATATTACTCAATTGAGTTTCATACTACCTTAAGAATAATTATAAACTCTAAACAGAATTTAATTATGGGGAGATTCTAGTGTAGAACGTAAAAAATGCAAAATCTTTCTATTTTTTTCATTTTTTTGCAAGTAGGTATCCCGGGTGACACAGGAACATTCTTCTTCTTTTTCTTCATTTATTGAGATTAAGTTTTCCAAATTTGACTGTTCTATTTTCATTACAAATGTCAACTTTTGATATATAGACAACATTTAAACAACGTGCGATTTCACTGGAATTGTTTATTGGGGGAAAGTTTTAGAGGGTTTTATTACCTCTGCGACTTTTTTTTCAAATACGATTTATGTAATCGTTTTCGAGATGCTTCCAAGTTTAAAAGGTGTGTTTAGAGAATGTCCCATACCTTTTTAATTGCCCGACTTGTGACATTACAGAGAGCACATTGTTAGGACACTTTTTAAGATGCTTTCGTTGACGTTATGAAAATATGTATGTTGTCAGTTGCTTCTGAGTTAATGCCATTAACTTCGATTTTCCTTACGGAATCGAATTAAAAAAAATGGTAACTTTCTAACTTTAAAACTTTTCCCATTTAACCATCTTTCTATCTCCAACAATAACCGAGATACCAATGAATGCATAATCAATTTGGGATAGACTGTATTATTTGTTGTAGGTAATATTGAGGGGAGGGCAAAGTAGGTTTCTGTCTCATTGTGAACTAAAAATATGAATGCGACATGTCGTTTTACAGGTGTTTAAAGTAGAACAATTCAAATTTAACATTATTATCTACGCTGATCCTCCATCCACATCCATGTAGTGGAGCTCACTGAGTCACTGTGATCAATAGGTTTAATGTCGTTGTTGGGGCCATCGGAGTCATGAGAGTAGATGGGACTATTGGGGTGAATGCGATTATTTTGGGATCATCGATGTCAATAGGATTATCAAGTTATAGGATCATTTGGGTTATGGGATCATCAGTGTGAGGCTCTTACCCCTTAAACAAATATGCTTTTAGGTGTATTAACGTATTTGCTTGAAATAATAATATAAATATTTGTTTATGAATGAACTTTAATGATAATTATTCTAGAATCAAGATTAATCTAATTATAACCATTTACTACTAGTCCTACAATTGCTTTCCTTTTCTACCTAACAATATCCACCGCAACCGTGGAAAATGGCCGGCAAGGTGTACTTAGTGTAATTCCTGCGGCGGCTGTACGGTGTCCTCTTCGGGGCCCCTCCTTCTCGAATCGTCCGTGGAATTATCGCTTGACGATTATCAGGATAATTCCCATAAACTTGGCACCCTAACCGTGCTTCACATGAACAGGAATCTAATCGCTTCTTTTCTTTTATACGTTAAGCGCAGGGCGAACGTGCCTACGTACTCTCAACTGGCTGACGCCCTACTGCTCTTGTCCTACGCCGCTACCGCTTAGGACGTCTAACTTGTTGCGCGCGAATCTGCGCACGGACGCCGCACCACAAGTGTCAATGATATTATTGGGATTATGGGATTATTGGAGTAAATGAGATCGCGTAAACGTGATCTTTGGCGCCAATCAGACCATTGAGATCAATGGAATAATTATGGTTCAACATACAAGAGTTCAAATCAGGTGACTCTTGAAGGTGTTTTGCATTTGCCTATGGAACAAATAACTCTTAGATAGTAATGTAACAGAAAAGAAGAAAGTCAACAGAAAAACAGAAAAAGTTATTTAGAAGTCAGTGTAAGGCTGAGAATACCGAGAGAATATTTATTACAAATAATGTGAGCACATACTGCACATTCCATCTGTATCTGTATAAATTTCAGATAGAAATATCTTTTTTTACTAGAATAGAAATATGTCTTTTTTTACAAGGCCAACTTTGATGACTTTTTTTTGGATGGCTCGTTAGCTTTCGCCTTTCATACGGTTGAAAGGCGAAAGCTAACGAGCCATCGACATCCCATGTACAATAAGCGGGCAAAATAATTTTCCGGATTCTTTATATTTAAATTATTAGAATAAAGCAGATACTAATCGAAAAAGTTATCAGGAATGTTTAGAACAACGTGGGAACCATTTTCAAGAATTTTTGTAATAAAAATATATTTGATATTTTTATGCTTACTCACTGAGCTACCGCGGCGATAGCTCAGTGGGTAAAGCGCCAGGTGAGTAGATGGCGATTACTCCGAGAGCTATTATCCGCGCGGGTTCGAATGCCGCCTGTGGCAATTGGCACCTGTCACAGGGTTTGGTTGTGTGTCCTACGTCTTTTCCATATGTATTCTCCCTCTGCACAGTTGTAATGACTCTTAGAGGGAGAATGTCAATTTCTGTGGTGTGATTTATTATTATTATTATTATTTCGCCGACTTTATAGTCACACTTCTCAGCGTAAACGCTGGGAAACATTCACCCATTCCTGCTGCAGACAGTGATGGCTTGATATCTCATCCCCGCCTCCAGCAGAAATTAGGCTTAGGCGAGGGGAGGAAATTCATCCTGTCCCAAAACATTTCTAACAATGTGAGAAGTTTGTAGTACAACTGCCTTCTGGCCATTGTTGTTCTTCTTGGATGTTCTTGGCGAATTTGGTCGTCATCACGCCCTCCGCCGATATTACTAGGGCGTACGTCTCCACCTTCTCCAGTCTCCATAGGCGCTTCAGCTCCATTGATATATTTTCGTATTTCGCGATCTTCTCCCGTTCAGTCTTCTGAATGTTGTGAGTAAGTGGTACTGCGATGCATGATGATTCCTCTTCGTTGTTCCTTGTTGATCAGCACAATATCTTGTCGGTTGAAGTCCACTGTTCGATCGGTGATGATTAGCCTATCCCAGTACATCACTGCTGTTTCCGATTCCAGCAGAGCATCCGGGGCATATTTGTAGTATGGCGGAGCCGTCGCTAACAGGCCATACTTGAGCGCCAGTTGTTGGTGGACCATCTTCGCAAGTTGGTTGGGCCTGCCGAGATATGCTGACTCTGCTAACGCTGGACATCCTCCTATTATGTGTTATATAGTTTCGCATGCAGATCCACATTTTCTACATAGGTCTTCGATGTTGTCTCTCAGGATATGCTTCTGGTAGTTTCTTGTTTTTATAACCCTGTCCTGAATGGCAGTCAAGAAGCCTTCGGTTTCGGGGTATAGATAGCCGTCGGTAAGCCATTTTAATGAATTATCTTTATCGATATAATCTGGCTGTAGCATTTTCGGAAAACGGCCCTGTAAAGCATGTTCCATCCACTGTGTCCGGAGCTCCTCTTCTGTTGGTACGTCGACTGGGATAAGTTCACATCCGAGGCTCAAAGGCGTGCATCCAGCGTCCTCTCTTGCTACTGCTGTTATTAGCGGGTCCTTGTTCGTTAGCAGCTTTCTTCTTAAGGAAGCTTCTTGATTTAGGCACTGATTTTGGATATTCAATAGACCTCTTCCACCTCGTCTTCGAGGCAGGTAGAGTCGGATTACGGAAGATTTAGTGTGCAAGTGCCTGAACTTAGTTAGGAGCCGCCTGGTAAGTCGGTCGAGCTCATCGAGATCAGTAACAGACCACTTGACGATTCCGAAAGAGTATGTCAGCACTGGGACAGCCCACGAGTTGATGGCTTTGATAAGATTGCCTCCAGATAAAAGCGTATTCAGCAACTTTGTCACTCGATTCTTATATTTCTCTTGGAATTCTTTCTTCAGTGGTATGTGGTTAATCTTGTTAACTTGACACATTCCCAGGTAACGGTATTGCTCCTCCGGTGGCAGTTGATGAATATCGGCATACACCTCTGGGTTGTTATGAGGTGCTCCCTTCACAATACTCAGTGTGGCGCATTTATCCAGGCCGAAGGACATTTTGATGTCGTCGCTGAAGGTCCTAGTAGTTTCAATGAGAGCCTGGAGATTTGCCTTGGACCCACTGAATAGTTTTAGATCATCCATGTCGAGCAGGTGAGTGAGTGTTGCTCGGCTTCTCAAGTTGATCTTGTACCCAGCTGTTGTTTTATTGGTTAATTATTTTTTTATTTATTAATGAATTGAGTGCCAGACAGAACCAAACCGGCGAGAGTGAATCACCTTGGAGTTTTTCAAGAACCTCTCTGTAAAAGTGTTGATTTACTGGTTGGTATGGAGGTACAAACTCTTTTTGGAAAATGCCCTGACTATCAAAAAAGCAAATCAGCGTGCATTTGATCTTCGACTTGCTCATTCTTGCTTTTTTTGGGTCTAGGAGAGCTGTGTTCCATTCCATGTTTTGGCGCTTGATTTCCGAGTCGTACTCAAACACCCAAGTCTCATCATCCGTAAATGACACGTTCCATAAATTGGGGATCATTTTCAATCGATTCCAAAAGTAAAGACACTTTTCTCTCCTGATTCCATTTTATTCCTGCGTAACGTTTTTTGGAAACCATTTTTGAGAAGATTTTTCTCATCCCCAATTCATTAGTTAAAATCTGATGAACATTGGTGTGATTCAAATTTAACTCTTCCACGATCATTCTTCTCGTCAACCGAACGCATAAGATCCCGTATTCTATCAACATTTTGATCGGTTCTTGAATATGAAGGCCTTCCGTTCGTGGTTCATCTTCAATCGACTGTTCCTTCTGAGAATGCCTTAAACCACAGAAAAACCTGGGCTCTTGAAATAAAACACTGTCTCCGTAGGCGTGTTGAAGTTTTGTAAAAATAACCGTTGCGATGTGTCCAAGTCTGAAGCAAAACCTGATAGCACACCTTTGCTCAAAATTAATGTCACTCATTTTTAAAACGCACTAGAACAAACAAATGACTAACAAGTTCAAACTTGTACTGATGATGAATTACAAGTTAACCTATCGCCCTTCCAAGTTCCGTCTCCCGCAGTTCTGATAGATCGTGCGCTACTTTGCCAGTCTCATTACTTAATTTACACACCTCGTATGTATTTGTGAAAAATTTTAACTATATTATGTTGATACGTGATGAATTATTTAGGATCGTAGATAGTCCCGAATATTGCTTTTCCCAAACGCAACTCCATATCAAAAATTCTTCGGGGACAAATATAAAATCGCAAGCAGGGCAAATTATGAGAGTTGACACTTTACGGTCGCACTTTTTTCCCCGTTAGCCACCAATAAATCCTCCCCGGAGAGAGAAAAATCGATATTATTAAAATGTATGTATACTTTATATGTGCTCCGTGTTCGGCGGGTGCATGTAAATGGCATTAATTAAACCGTTTTACAATCGTATTGTGTACAGTTTAATTTGCAAAACATTTTAGAATTTAAATAAAATTTAGTTTGGAACCGACCGAGGCTGACAATCGGTTTTACTTTTTGTTTGTTTATTTCGTACTGTATTTGCGTTAACTGACGAACGATATATATTAAAAATATTCGAGGCAATTAAAAAAGGACAAAGCTTATATCTATTATCAGTTAAAACCTAAAATTATGCTTTTATTGAAATACAGTTATTTACAAAACGAGTATCTAAGCGCTATTTTTGTATGGGTAATGGATGAGTACCTACATGCCATACCTTACACCTTAAAACTTACAAGTACGAAAAGTATGCTTGAGAAGCAAGTTACATACATGTGTAACCGGACACGAATATTTGTGTGTCCGTGTATGTATTTGTGCGCGTGTGTGCGTGTGTTTTTCAAATATATATAGTACCTTAAATAATAACCTAAGTATTCATTTTACCCATGGCATTAACTTTACCCGATGTGCACCACGTAGAGAATGCCGAATGGATTTTGCATGGGGATCATGTGGTCTTGAAAAGTTTCGTTTTTGGGCTTTTATGTAGATTTAATTATGTGTCTTTGTAAAGATTTTCAGACATTGTCAGTTTCAAGTTCAATGATTTCTATGACATCGATATCCATTGCTGCATTATGTAAGTGTCGCAAGACTTTGAATGAAGGGTATGAAAGACTGTTTTCATGACGTTTCGAGATCCTAAAGAACAGATATTATATAATCGCAACATTCCAGGGTTCTTGTCCCTACATTATAAGTACAATAGCATCCAAAAATTGTAATATTATCGTTACTGGCGTGCTCAGATCTAAATGTATACCCTGCCCTGGGATATTCCGCTCATAATAATGTCTGCTATCTGGTACCGCGAATATGCATATCATGAAACTTTCATATCCTTTCCTCAAAGTCTTGCGAAGCTTACAAAGTGCACCACAGAACATCAATGTCATGGAAATCATTGAACCTAAAATTGACAAATAAATTCACATTTAAAACTGAAAACGGATCTTTTCAAGGCCACATAATTAAATCCATATAAAAGCTTAAAGACGGCCCTTTTCAGGGCCACACGATGACCAACATCCGTTCGTAACGGTAATTCCGCCGGTAAAATGAAAAGGTTTTTTTATTTAATATATAGGGTGATTGATCGAAACCACTCATTAAAAGTATTAGGGCTTGCAGAAGCTTGTGATTTTTGAAAATTCGGACTTAAGCTAACAGCCTTTGACGAAGTTGATGAAAATATTTTCAACATGGCTTCCGGTTATACCAGAAATCGGCATTAACTTCCTTGTTTCAAATTGAATGGTGCCCTTTTTATTGCAAATTTAGATTCTACCTATTATTTTAGTTCACGTTTCTAATTTTGCTTTTTGAGTTATTTGAGTTTTTTTACATTTTGGTATTAGCACCAAACATTTAAATCATCTGTAGCTAATTTTAGAAAAGACAGCTATAAATTTTCGTCAATAATTCTCATAGGCCTATAGCTAGTCCAATTCCAAATCAAAGCTTCTGTAAGCCCTACTTTTAATTAAAGTTTCGTCAATCACGGCGTATACATTTGAAATCATATCACCAACAAGTTCTCACGATAGATAACATTTTCACCAAATATGATTGTTCTAACCTTCTGAGGGCTCTAGCACCTAAACAAGTCCAACAACATGGGTTGTGTGAACTTGTGTTCAATATGAGTCTATGACCTGTAGTCTATGACCCATTCCGGAAATTTATAACTATTTGAGAGAAAGGCTTTTTTCATTAATTTTGCGTGAACGATTATTTATAATTGAATAGGATTTTCTGAAGGTTTTAAACGTAACCTAGCAAAATTAAAAGTAACAAAAATTCACAGGGCAACCCATACATCTAGGTGACTATGTGAAAGTATTTCAGTAGCTATTATTTTTTCAACAAAAACGTTTGAGTAGATATTTTATTCAATAGTTACCCCTAAGTATCTAATATTTTCTTTTGGGTTATACTATGAATATTGATTTACTTTTGAAGTTTTGCTAATCATACTGTCAGTAAAACTGGTGTTGTCTTCTGCCCGTCGGTCTGTACCTAATCGAGTACTGCACCGACGTTTCTGACGGTCAAAATTAGGCCACTTCAGGCCTGAGTCCTAGTCCAGAGCGCAAGTCAAAAATAATTTGATTTAATTGAGAAATAAATGCTCGTTTTGCTCATTCGAGCCCATATTTATATCCTCACCCAAATGTGGACATGAATGGATTCTATGAGGTTCCAAACGAAAAAGGGGCATGTCCAGAACCGGCCAATAAAAATAAGGAAATTTCAATGAGGAACAATCTGAGGACCTAAATGACGGCTCGAATAAGGAATTCTATGAGGGTCAAAAACAGGGCCAAGAAGAAACCCTAAATGATAATAATTTAGGGTCTCATCTAGGCTCCTTTTTTAACTTATATTCTTTACACTTTTTCATAATAAAAGTATCTCAAAGACTTGATTTGATTTGTTAATAGTTCTGATATTCTATTTGTTTTGGAAAATTAAGGAAATATGTATGTACATCTTTTTCACTTGGCTTACATTGGTTTGTTTTGAACATGATTGGATAAAATATGCAGTAATTTATTTTAAACCAACATGCACACGTACATTTACCAACCATTATTGAAATCGACTAATGGAAAATAGACGTAATTTAAATCATGATCGTGTTTTATCGTGGCAATGAATTATTATAATATACAATTTAACACCCTTTCCAGTAAAGTAGGTAATGCTGTGAAATACTGTTCCCTTTTGCTCAAAAGGGTTGTTTGGCAATTAGTATAAAAGGTCCTGTTAAATGATGTAATTGTTTATTCATTTTAAGCCCCGTCCTTTCATTTCCCCCACTTCGAGGAAAAAGGAATAATACTGTTCAGATATTAATGAGCAGAATAAAGTGGATTAACTTATTTTCCATGTGGAGTGCTTTGGGCGATAAAAAAATAATAATAATTGTTCTGACACGATTAGTTTCAGTTATATGTAAAGGGTTACTGATTATACAGATATGATTTAGAGATAGCAAATATTAATAGCTTAAAGATTCATTGCGGAAGAAAAGGCGGTGTGGCATGGGCCACGCAAATGGTCCACTGCCGACTGCCTGAGCGCGGATTGGTCATGCGGATACACGTGTGCAACACAGGCAAGGCATTACGAGAAGAGCATATGCGCAGAAACGCTTTGTAGTTGAAATATATAGATATTCCAATATTGTATATTTACATATGTACATGGTGAGTGTTTTATCTAGACCGCCCCATTTTATTCGTAAAAGGCTAAAGGAAATTGTAATCTGCAAAAAGTATTATGTTCGTACCATCTAACACCAGAATTTGGCATGTATAAAGAGAGAGAAAACTGAAGGACGTTGTGCGTCGCGACGCTTCGAACAAGTTTTTTCCAGAAAAATACCAGTTTTATGACATCGTTGGAAAGCTCTTCTAATTTGGAGATTGTTTTCTAAATACCATTTTTTAATAATATGACCCAATACATATGATTTATAATACACCCTTGTGTTGTAAAATATCGAGTCATCCAAAAAAAGTCATTAAAGTTGGCCGAGTAAAAAAAACACGTATTTATATTCTAATTTTTTATAAATTTAGTTAATTGTAAAAGCTGTCACCTTACATGGCAGCCATTATTTATTTTACAATTGTGACAGTCAGTTGTCAAAACTTTGACATAACCGAAGAGCTTCGACATGACCGCTATTTCTATCTCTCTCGTTCATAGCCAGATTTGATGACGTTTTTTTTGGATGTCTCTTTATTTTTCCCACAACTATCTAACAAAGTATACATAACAATTAAAGAGAGTAGGCGTTAGGATTTCCTAACGCACACGTGTCTAGGATTTCGTCACTGTGTGTTGTGGCAAATTCTATTTTATTTATTTAAAAACTACCATTTAAATAGCTTAATATGCTCATTTGTAACACCTGATAAATTTTGACATGACTGACTGAATGTCAACTTGTTTTAAAGTTATATCCTGGAGTGGGTACTGGAACCTTCGGCGTAGAAACAAAAAACTGGACGTTTTCCACGAAACACCGAACTACTAGTAGTTCGGTGTTTTGTGGAAAACGTCCAGTTTTTTTTTTAAGTTATAAACAAAAAACAAGAAAACGTTTTTTTTTTTTGTTCTGGGTTGTAAGAAAAATATTGTACATAAGATGGAAAAAGCACTAACATACTCATGTGGTAAACGTAGGTTGTATGTAGGTTGTGGAAGGAAAATGATCGTTTAACATCTACTGAAGTTAAAGGTGCAAATTCAAAATAGTTCACATGGACATGGACAGAGGACGACACACCACGCATATTATTTTCACGAATTTCGCAAAGTTGTTTGTATCACCAACAATTGTTCTCACTAACATCAGTATATTATTATTTTTTACGTCAACAGAGGATAATGCACGGGTTACCACTATTTCTATATATTTTTAGCCGTTATTTGCAAAAGCTGTTTACTAGCTGTCAATATCGGGGGCGAAATATCTGAAACACCTAAAATTCGTATCAGAACATTCTTATTACCGCAAAAATCTGTTGTTTCGTCCATTGTCAGCCACAGAAATTTATTGCGTATGTCTTCTTTGATATTTCCCATCACACATTGATAAGTCTCCTGTAAATATGTTTTACGCAATGAATGACTACTATTCAATGGAAAATGGGATACATATTTGGAAAAAAAGTCTAACGTAAATACTGTCGACCACGTTCCACGAAAGGCTACACGCGCAAAACATTATGCACAAATCAAATCAAAATTCCTCTTTTTTGAACAGTAATATTGAGTAAGTAATATTGTTTTGATGGATATTCGAAACTAAATGCCTTTCACAATCTCAGCGTCTAGGCAGTATCGACGATTGCAAGGAATACATAAAATATGTGATCCGTCAATTTTAAAATCGTCGTAATTTTCAATAATCTGTTTCGGTCTATTAATAAATGGTAACAACTGTGCCATTGTTGCAAAAATTCACACAAAACCATACAATAAAATATGTAAATACACCTCAGGAACTCCTCAGGAAAAAAAATACATACACGGTGCAAAATATATATGTACACACATTTATTAGTTAATCACTCACGACACATAAAACTATTTTAAACTCTGAATTCTACCGTTCGTCCGCTCGCATCGGGCTAATTTACAATACTAAAGTTTGACATCGGAACGCTTGCTACGCTAGATGGACAAATTGCATATAGCCTTTCCTCGAACACGTCACGGAAGGGGGCCCAGTGCGTGTTACCAGACACGGACGGTGGCGTACGTATGCACGGGCAAGATATACACGCGTACATAATTTACAAGACGCTTAAAAAATACGGTTTATACTTTAATTATCAAAGTTGTATAGTGCCGACACTGTGTTGTAGTACACATTTCTAACCCTACTGATGAGACACTGTGCAGGATTGTTTACATTTTATTTCTACCTTAATTTTGGGTCAGTAAAAGTATTTGTTTGTGGTTTATGATCACCGATTTTTACTAAAATAGATTTTTTCTAGCGGTTATGCCATTAAAAGCGTCGAGTTTAAGAATTCGTGGGAAACATAATATTGAAAGGTGAGATGGATCACTTTGAATTGAGATAAATATCACTTTTCAATAGTTTAATTCATAAATTAGACAGTTTTAATGGCATAACCACTGAAATAATGTTATTTTGGTAAAAAGGCAAAAAAAAAATAAAAAAACGATAAATTGCGACAGTTACAACTCTTCTTTAATCCTATTATAATGAAACTCGGAATATTGGGGTTTGAAAACATGCTAAATAAGACTGTTTAACAGATTACTTAGCAAAAAAATACCTAATACAATTTTCCGAAAATAAAACCACTTTGAATCACTTTGAAGTGAGACACACTGTATATGTAAGTACATCAGAATATTGTGAAGGACGAATTTATGGTATGTCCTTGTTACGTTAAAAGTTTCTTTTTTTGTTAATAAATGTTTTCACATTAATACACCGTAAGTATAATTTATTGAGGCCAATAATGTTAATTCTATTAAAGAACAGTAAATTGAATTTAATTAACCGTTTTTTCTAAGCGGCGAATTTTCCGCCAAAATATTGCACCTGAGGCTTACGCTTCGTAAGCTTCATGATAAATTAGAAAATTAAATAAATATAACTGATAAAACTTGCTCACAACGACAAGAGTTATCTTTCTCAAGACGAATTTCTTCCTCAAAGGGAACATGGAAAAGTAAATGCGGGTCGCAAAACTTGTGAACAATTACTTGGATGTTAATAATAGGGCTATTTCTCCCTGGTTAATTATAAAAGGATTGTGGATGAACGCATCACTTCAATATTACTGCAGTTATGTAATTTTAAGTTAAACTTAATTTACTATTACTCATATACATATTTAATTGATTATGTAATTACTGCAATGTTGAAATTAATTTAAATATACATATTTCTTTGATCATGAAATTGAAATAAGTTGTTTTTATGGCAACGAGTGGGCGAAAATAGTGGGCAAAATTTACTTCTCCCCTGTTTTCATTTTCATAAACAACATTTTGTGTTACCGCTATTTAGATATTTCAGGTAATAAATAAAATTTAGTGACTATAATTCTCTTGATTGATCTTTTTTCCCCAGGAGAGTAGGTATCGCCGTATCAACCGTATCAATGATACAGGGCCCCCGAGTTACAGGGGCCCCGACGTGTGTAAGCAAGTATTCGTAAAATATCATCCACAACCTTAAATTCTTATTGATAAGAGACTCGTAATGAATAAATACTTTACTTAGCTTCGTTCTCTATGTCTGTATTCCCAGGGACTGTTGTTAATGGAAAAGGAGAAGGGAAAGCGACTGCGTGGAAATTTCTATATAGGGCCCATTTAGGACTAGCTACGCCACTGATTGTACCACTGAAAATTGAACAATTTGTATGAATCAAGTGCTGGTATTTATGTAACTGTAACTTAGTGATGTATGTAAAAAAAACGAAAAACTAAGTTACTATTACATACTAAAAAAAAAGAACTTTGTTACACTTTCAAGGCAAAATTCTTGCAAATTGTTTAAAAATGTAAAATTCTTTGAAGGTGTGATAAAACTTTAGATATATGCCTTTTGTTGCTGCCTTACATGATTTGCATCATCATTTTTGTTGAATGATAACGTTTTTGCTAGTCATTCTGGGCTTACCTATATTGCCTTTTTCTAGATTATTCTAATATAATGTACAGTCTAATCACAACTTGAGGCTGTTGACACACTGTATACCGGATGATACAGTTCGTTGTCAACTACCAAATGTCAGAATTATCAGTTTGATATCAGATTTATATTCAGCGATTTCAAAAACAGAATTTTAAATGAATATCCGTTTTTCTTTATTTTTAATTATGACTTGATAGCTAGTACACGTTCGCTGCGTATTTTCTAACTGCGGTTTTCCCAGAAGCTGAACCAATTTTGACTAGCTGCTACTAACTCTGACAATGAGGAAGGATAAAAAAGGTCATTTGAAAAAACAGAAAAAAAAAATATTTTTAGGTTTTTACCTATCGTTAACGATATGTCGCCCAGGGGCGACATTAGCACTATAAGACGTAATTATACCTATACTACCTCTATAAAAGTACCTATACTACATATAGTGTGCATGTCGCCTAGGGCGACAACTTATTTTCTCCGCTAAAAAAATTAATAGAAAGAATATAACCGATAAAAGAAAGAATATAGCCGATCAGCGCCACCTGCACTCGCGTAAAAATGCGCATGTCGCCGATCAGCTACGAACGGATCCGGGAAATACTTCCGTTTACGACTTATCTCCAAATCGCTTGAAACTTGGTATATGGAGGTTTTTCGGTGAGCTGAGGAGGAATCTGCGTATGAAAATACCCGCAAGTGCCCGAAAGTGTCCGTAAGTACCTCGAAGTGGCCACAAGTAAGGTTGAAATGTGCACGATTAAGATTTCTGTGCCGCAAAATAAAGGTATATTCGTCTAGAACAGGCCAAACAAACACTGAAATAAACACTTTTTTAGTCTTGTAAAAAATTCGACATCCCACTTGGTTTTCGAGATATCGAAGGTGGAGCTTTTAAATTGTAATATTGGTGTACACCAGTTATGTGGCATTTGAAATGGTTTATTTGAAAACTATTTTTTTTCAATGAAATATTATGTTCTTTTTGTTGTTATGGGGGAAGGCGTAAACTAATGTAATAATTGTTGTTTTGAATTTACTTTGAGATTCGATATCTCAAAAACTAAGCGAGATATCGAACACTTTCATTTAGCGATTTTGATGCATTTTAACCTTACTTGTGGGCACTTACGGACACTTGCGGGCACGCGGATATTTTTATACCCATATTAGTACTCAGCACCAATACCTCAACACCATAATTTGGAGAGAGTCTGTATACGGATGTACGGAAATACTTATGGCGACACCGTTGCGACAAAATGAATGTTGATCCCTTTTATCAATTTATTCAAGACATTAGAACAATCTACCCAGGAAAAAAGGGATTATAATAAAAAGTTTATATACCTACTGTATCATCATTGTAAATACATAAATTAATAAATTATTTTGTTAAATAAATTAGAATTACTTAAAAATAAACTAGATTATATATTATAAATCAAAGTTGTTGATTATTTTCAATTTCAAACAAAATAAAAAAATTTGAAATAACTAAGTTACTCATTGTCGATAAAAGAGACTTTACAGGCATTTTGGGGCACTTAGAAGCATGTGCGGTTGTTTTCATATACAGATTCGTGCTTAGCACACCGAAAACCCCCTATATACCACGTCTCAAGGGATTTGGAGATAAGTCGTAAACGGAAGTTCAGCCGTTTTTTCATCATCACTGGTGTCTAACAACATTTCTAACTCGTATTCCGACAAGTTTTTTTTTTTCACGCAATTTGGGACGTTTAATCCCCGAAGGACCTGCCTCACTATCCATACCGTTATAATTGTAAGTCTGGAATAACTATCTCAAAAAATACTGAAAATGGAAACGAAACCTTGCATACGTTACTTTAATACATTTCTCTAGTGCTGACCAAAACATATCTACGCTGCAGAAGTGCTAAAATAATACTGCCAAAAAGAGTTAGGGCATACACTTGTCGCCGATCGGCGACACCCGCACTGGCGTAAGAATGCGCATGTCGCTCGCGAGCGACATACGCTGCGAACGTGTTAACAGCTATTTGACAGCTGCCAATTGTCAAAAACATCAATTTGACTTTCGATTTGTATCCAGTGATCTCAAAAACCTTTTAATATGTGTAAGATTTTTTTATAAAATTCTTTCAAACAATGGGTATTCTTTCAAAAAATATGCACTCATTTTTTTGTGCAAAACTAGTCGTTTGAACTTGAATTTCGCAATGTTCCCGACGTTTTTCTAAATTTTCTATTACGATAGAACAGCCTAGTTCAGTGGGATCAAAATCCATAGAACCCAATGGGTTTTTAGGTGTGTATCGGTAGGCAGAATACGGCACTTTTTTAACATTGTTCTTTAACATGGAGCATATTCTCTAAATGAACCTACAATCATCTGAAAACCCGATAATTAAGTTTTCCCGAAAATAATAAAAACAAGCGAAACATACACATATTTTACCACACAAAGAATCGTCAGAGTTTTCTGATTACAAAAATATACTGACAATTATTGTTCCAGTATTATTCTGTTCGTCCTGACTACAGATTGAAATGCTTATTAACGTGACTTTTCCAACGAAACACTAAATCGTGTTAAGACAGATATGGCACATATTGTTTTGTTTGACAAGGTTGTACGTTTTTCAGAACAAAGAGAACAAATAATAAATATTGTCTATTTACCACATTTCACATTAATTTCTGTTGTAAGCAACGTTGTAATTAACGTTTAAGGTGTAAATCAAAACATTACTACCGAAATATATTCTACCGACTACCTTTGACATACTTACATCGTTTGTTAGTTTTGACTGCAGATCAACTAGACCAAGCCATCCATATAGACAAAACTGTGAAGCCACGTAGATGTCAAGGCGAGGTCCGGGTTTATAAGCTCATTTACGTAGTAGTCTGTCGTAGAGTTTGCCCGGTGGACACCTCCCGTTGCTAGCGGCTTTTGGAGGAGTAATACGATTGAAGTAATACAGTTGAAAAACAGAAAGTTTCAACTAAACAAGTTTCATATAAGACTTGTTTTACCATCATTCATTAATGTGGTTTTTAGATTTTTTTCTCCGTGTCTACTCTTTAATCTGAGACGGTAAAAATTCATACTCTGTTCTCATAATGTTCTCAAAAATTCATACTCTGTATCATTGTATTGTATCAATTATTTCATTTGGGTGTCATGTATCATTATATTACAATTACAATTATGTATGGGGTAGGTGCGAGCCATGTGCACTTAAGGGCTAACACCACTCTAGCGGTCTAAAAAAAGACAAAATTTTGATAATTTATTGTAAGAATTAGAAGAGGAATATGATTTCTTTTTTGAGGGGTTAATTAAACATGTATTGAACTATAAAAAAACAAAATTTATATTGCTATTTTCATACAGAATAACGGCGATACAGTGTATCTTTAAAAACACCTTTAAAATCAAAAAAGCCCTCCACGGGCCGACAAATTTCTCGAAAAGTTTTAGACCTCGAACAAAAAATCAAAAATTTTCTTAATTTACATATTATTGGCTAGAGAAGTACGTAAGGATTCTTTTAAATTGATTTTAGGAGAAACTGTACACTAACCAAACAAAAAAAACGATTTTCGCCCTAAAAAATTCAGCCGTAAATTGTTTATAAAAAAAAATACAATTTATCAAACAACTACAACTGCTAGCGCGTTATTGGAGACACTCAAAACCAGCGACCTTAGTGTTCCACGACAGCGGCACGGGTTCCGCATGGCTCCAGAAACGCTGAACAACCAGTTAAAACAAAGACATTTTGTAATAGCGTTATAGAAAAGTATACAGGACATTATTCTGCTTAGAGTATTCAAACAGTTAATATGTATTCTTCACGGTCGTTCTTTTATTAACAGCAAATATTACATTTTACTAGTTTTTGTTTGATTTTCTAACACTACGTACTTTTATGGAGAATATAATTGATAAGCCACTGTTAAAATTTCAAATTGATCGATGGAACGGCCTTTGAGCAATGTGTCCGCCCAGTTCGGAAAAATGCATTTTGAGATAATGTTGTTTAAAGTTTCAAATAATTAACACATATATGTGTATTACGGTATTTGCGCACCCTGGTGGACTTCTGAGGAACCCGAAATACCTTTTACTCTGTTGATAATATGTTATCGCATCCCGCTCGACGCACTCTCAGAGGTGCTGCGGCTAAATCGAGAATCAAACCTTTTGTTTATTTTTTTTTCGTTATCAGACCAATTGGATATAATATTTATATTCATAAAGTACATTTTAAACCAAAAACAAAAAAAAAAAACGATTTTCCGAAAATTCTAGAGTGGTGTTACCCTTTAGCCGATGCTTATTTTGCCCCCACAGGTTAGTGGTTTAGCATTCCATTAGTCTTGTTTCCTTAAGAAATTTAAGGACAGTTTCTACGGGAGCGTATGTTACTTCTATTGGTTCTATTATTATAGCCCCAAAGTTTGAATGCTTTGTAACAGCTGCCAGTGTTGGTCATTCGCATAATATGTGAAAGGGAATTTCTTCCTCCTCTCCACACATGCAATCAGGATCATTTTTTTACCCCAATTGTGGTGAGATGTCGCATGAATGGGCATAGGAATGGGCATGAGTCCTGTGAACAGTCCTACTATCCATCTCAGCTGGTTTCTACCCAGTTTTATAAGGTCTATTGACTTATCCCAGGATGGTTCGCCAATAAACATCCGCGATTGTCTCAACCCTAGGACTTTCGCCCATTGAGAAATATGTTTTTCTCTTAATAGGTCCTTTATGGTCCTCCTGGCTGTCTAGTAGGCCAAACCGCAGGTGGATTCAGGCCCTCCATGAGTGGAACCTCATCCCCTTTCTTTGCGGGAATGTCCGTTCTTTCGTTCCCTTCGTGGCCTTGGTATCCTCTCACCTACTTGAGAGTGATACTGTTGTGTTCTGCTAGTTGTATTAGTGAATCCACACAGTCCTTAACTGCCTTTGAATGTATTTCTACTGCTCCTAGGGCTGCTTGGTTATCAGAGATAATCTGGATCCTCTAATTTGTGTAAGACCTCCTGATCATCTCCTGCGTACAAGTGGATATTGCAATTATTTCTGCCTGAAATACGGTTGCTGAGTTCCCCAACTTTATACTGATTTAGCACCCTGGGTCTCTGTTTGTTGCACCCGCTCCAGTGCTTTGTTCCTTTTTGGACCCATCTGTGTACCAGATGGTTCCATTCTGCTGAACTGGCGTGTGTCTCTTGTCATCCTGTCCCTCATTTGGTTTAATCACTCGATAAGGTTTGTGGAAGACTATAACACGGTGAATTCTGTTCCACTTCATGTGTAACATGCGATTTTGCTTTAGTTCTTTGAATATCTCTTTATGGAATCACCGTCTTGTGGTGGTTACTCCATATCCGGAGATTTCCAGCCTGTACGCCGCTGTCTGGCCTCCGCCTCCGCCTACATGAACATGGCAAATATAAAAATAATGAAATTAGTTTCTAATTTTATATTAATTTGTTTTTGGAATTGGAAATATCATTGTGGAATTATGGAATCATCTTGAACCCATTCCCAGCTCTGGATAACGCACGGCCATCGTGAAATAGCCTTTATATCTGTATGGGATGACAAAAAGAGGAAAGTATTTTTTGTAAAAGGGAGACAACTGATTCATCTTAAGATATTTAAAATTATAAGCACTCCATAAAGGTGGAAACACATGTATAAAATCCATCTATTCAAACACGAAAATATGTCATTAAAAATACCACACTTCGGAGAATATTATGTATATTTTATATTCCTGCTTTATAGGAGTAGGCAGTCACTGAACTGAAAATCATAATAGTATCAAAAATGCAATTTAGAATTTAATAAAAACATTTCCGAATCATCGGTTTGTAAGGAAACCAGATTAACGATCAATAAGGTCCCTATTTTGTTACATATTAAAATAACCGAATTACTTAAGCATTTTTTAAAAAACATCACCCCGCGATGTATAAAACAAATTGCTGTCAAAGAGATTAATGGATCTGTCGGTTACATAATATTCATAATAAAAAAATATTTTCACCGCGACAAAAACTCTCCTGCATCCCATCTGCACACAAAGTATCGATTTTAATTTAAATTTTAATTGGATTCTTTTCTATTCCACATAATATTTGATTATTCTGTTTTAATTAATTAAATGTGGGGTTTTAGTTCCCCGTGACGGATTACCAAGTCGATTATAATTCAGAATAATAATCGATTCACTTAATCTAAAGTCGAACTGAGACATAATTAGTTCAAATTTATGTGATAAAATATCATTACTTTTGTTATGAATTTAATACTATACCGGATGTCCTACAACTATGTACATATCATAAGCATTATCTCGAAAATGGTTTACTGAGAATTAAATGTTAAATAGAAAACTTATTTTATTTTAAAATATGCATGTAATCGTTTTATAACCAAATATACTGAGTGTATCAACTCTGAAATAGCTCCTGCAACTTTTCAAATGGAAAAAATGTATATTTTGTCACTTTATTCTCCTTAAGTTTTTTAACAAATTTTGTGAAACATGTCCAATTACTAAGCACGCTTCTTATGCATTTAACTTTAAATATGACATGAGCTGTCAATCAGAAAATGGTGGTCCGGATGAGCATCTTTTATAAACAGTTTACGAGGTATTGTATGTATACCGTGTGTAAAGCTGACATCGGCCAGTTATGAAAAAGGACAAACAGAAGTGAGACGATATATAGAAGCGACCGCACACGCATCGAAGGTAGTGAGGGAATAAGACCGGCCCTCTCACCACCTGTGCTTGACGTTAGAACGAGAAGTGTAGCATTTGTCCTTTTTCACAACCGCCCGATGTCGTTTTTTTTACACAAACTGTATATATAAATATCACCGCAACATAGTTAAAATTGTTAATGATAGGCTATTAACCATTTCAGATGTTTAAATAAACACCTTTGGGGTGATATTTATGATGTTATATGAGTAAATCAAATGTATTATAAAAGAAACTCAAACTGGCGACCATTTTCTGACTGACACAGCTCATACCTTCTTCAAAATTCAAAGTACAAGCCCTTAACTTCCGCTGTTAGTTGGTGGTAAGCATTTAACATAACAAGCAAGTTTAACATAATTATGGGACACTCTGTATATATTGCAAACATTTTGCAAGTCGTTTCCAAAATGATCTGTGAGGCAGACGTTTTTTGATTTATTTTTTCTCAAGTTTCATTTGAAGCTTTTTTTTGCTACGAAAATCCACCAGTCGCCATTAGCTTAGAAGGTTCTTGAGGAATATCAGATATATTATCAAATACTCGTATAATATTTTCAACTACTTTCCAAATATTATGGATGATCCATAACACGTTGATGTTCTTTTTTTGTAGTTTTCCATGATTTTGGATAAACTAATGGTTTACGAAGTGGAAATATATATCAACAAACGTCATATTTAGATTTGAAATAAAATTAACACTTAATAATACACTTTAGTTCAGAAGAGAATGTACATCTGAGGACCTTTAATACAAGTGAGGTGTGTCACATCCCACTTGAGCGATGCCAGTTAACTAAATTTTAAAAATATAAGACTTCTTAGCGTTTTTTTCATGTGTTATCATTCAGGGTAGAATAAATTCGGAAATGGTCTAGAAAATCCTGCATTACGGAAGCCACCAGCAGCAACCGACAGGACGATTCAATTTAGTGCAGGATGAAAATAAAAAACATGGGGATATAAAATTTTGTCCTCGGGTGAATACTACTTTCTTGCATCGAGACGCAGGTGGGTGTGGAATAAAGTTCTCAGTCCGGATGTAAATTGATACCATTATACCTACTTCGTAACTAATCGATATCTATTTGAAATTTAAATATAACACGTCGTGACACAATTGTATATCTTTTTATAGACATACTGTGTTTCTTCTGTGCAATCTCTTTGAGCGATTTATCTTTTATCCATTTCTTATGACGCAATTAAAGTTACATTGTGTAAGCCCACTTCTCGATACACAATTGGATTTTCTCAACTGAATAGTATTTAGTATTAAGTCATTTTATAGAAATAGAGGGTAGGACAGTTTTAATTGTGTTACTGCAGGACAATAACTATAATTTCATTTTCAAAAATTCTTTTTTATTTTATATAAGAAGGGGACAGGAATAAAACAAGAAAAATCCAGTTTTATGTTATCATTCATAGGCTATATATATATTCAAAATAAATTATAAATGTATTTTATAAATAAAGTTTAAATCCTTATACAAAATAAATAATAATCTCTTAATATAATTAACGAATTTTTTTAAAATAAATACTAATTCACTAGTTCGTCGGTACGAAATTAAATTCTCACACTTTTTTTGAAAAAAGCATTCAATTTCATTTGCTTTGATTGTTGATTCCTTTCTTGCAGAATCATAAGGTCGAACGGCAGCTGTGACGCTTCTTCTAACATTTGCGCTTCGACTGAAATCCCCGTCTATCTCACAGAGCTCATATCTTAACCTTTCTATTGAAAAAAAGAATAGGAGTTAGATAGGACATTTTTAGGGTTCTCCTATCATTTTATTTCTCATCCTCCTCTTCTTCTTCTTCAGGATTTTCTGATTGAAGGTTATTTAATTCCTCCATCAACTCTTCTAATTCTTAATTTGAGAGTGGTTGGTTATGCACGTATAACAGTTCGGTCACCTCTTCGGTTGTTACGTCTTCGAATCCGCATTCGATCAGTCTGATAATGTCTAATAAAACAACATATAAAAGTGTGTCTGGTATTAGAATCGCAGCACCTACTGTAATCTGGTGTCGGCCGAATCGGGGAATCCCACGGCCGGCATCAAGGCAAAACGAGCAATAAGGCATCGGTGCAAAACGAGGTTTACCTGTAGTAGATAAAATCGTCACTAATTATTTTCGAAAAAATCGCACATACGCGTCAAAATTCAAAATATGCATGATTTGTCATCTTTTGATACGGGTCTTTTTTTCTGCCATTTGTCAAAAGACTATGAAGTAATTTATATTTGTTATGACTATATGAATTAATTTATAATTTATTATTTATATAGGTTAGATAGGGATTTTTTTTAAGAAAATGGAGTTCAAAGTTTCTAATTGGATTTATTAGAAATAAAAAGAAAAGACACAATAAAATAAGACGCACAATAAAATCTTATTGAACATTATCAAAAAACAGTTGGAGCTACGCATTGTCTCTTGACGAATTTTTACTTTTAAATCATCCAAATGTATACGCAAATTGAATTTTTATGTCATCCCAACATATGGTCTGTGAGCGGAGTGCAAGAATTTTGCAAAAATCACAAGTATAAAAAAAATGTATTTACTCGATGATAATGAACAAGATCTGCCCGGGGGCAGTCGTTTTTTTGAAAAAATAAAGTTTTCCCTGAAGATTTTTTGCCATTATAGCTTTCTACTTAGGTCTAGTAACCACCCCCTAAAATATGGTATGTACATCTCATATAATATGAAAATATTATCTCAGATAATATGGTATGTAATACTCATTTAATATGAAAAACAAAAAGGATTACCATGCAACTCAATGCAACTTTTAACAATATATGATAAAAAATTATGGTCTATGATGAAAAAGTATCAGTACACCAAGAATGGCATTGCTTATTACGTAAAACAAACGTAGTATGATGTAGAACGACCGTATCTGAGAGATATATGAGATACCCACAAATAAACAATAACAGACTTCTACTTCTCAAAGCGTTCACGGCTGCAGCTACAAAAGCATGTAAGCACAACGTCAGGTTTTGTCCGTTGCAGCCAGAGGCAAAGCTACATTTTGTTCACTGTATTTATCTGTATGTAGATAGCGATTGCGCTACGCTGGAGAAACTTTTTTTTTTTTTTGTTAATTTCTGCAATAAAATTTAAAAACATAGCAGTTTTGAATAGAGAATTAAAAGACTTTTCACATGAATTATCACAAACCCCTACTTCCAATTTGAAAATTTAGGGGTTGTATCTGTCACCTGAAGGGGGTTGATAAGGATGACATTTTTGCGTCGCAAGATGTCATTTTAGAATTAGAAATTGACGTGTCTCTGAATTTTCTAAAAAAAATGCATAATAATGGAGCTAGGTACTAAATTTATTCCATTTGGCTGTTCCCCACTGTATATGTTCGGTGGTTTATAAAGCTCATAATTGCCATACGGATCATATACGTAGGTTACAAAAGTCATGTATCATTAAGTACTGTTTCATTTCTAATTATATCTACACTAATTCAACACTAATTCTCTCAATGATCACTGTGTAAAATAAAGAGCTATTATATGTATTTGTAAAGTAAATGCTTTCGGCCATTTACTTTATTTTAGCGAATTGGGTTTATGACCTTAAGGCAGGTTACAATTCGGTAACAAAACGTTCTCCAGCTATTCTCGACTTTAAATGATTACATTCCATACTGTGCCCATTAAACTGTAGTTGCGGGTTCCTTATCTTTTTTCATTATAGAAATCGACAAAGCAGAAGGGTGGTGACATTAAAATATGATTTTCGCACCCCTTTCTACCTTTCCGGGCATGAATAATTAATACAGTTTTTGAAGATGTAATTAAATTTGCGGGGGGCAAATTTGTTTTCGTAAAGCAATTTACACAATGGATTTTCGGATTAGTTTAACGTTTCGAGGGTACGAAAAGTATGTCTACTATTATATAGATCTTTATCTCGCTATAGCTTAATTTGGTTGGGTGCCCGATATTGCCGATTTGCGTGTTCCTTTTTTACAACTAAAATGTGTACGAGTTGAAGGTAGTGTATTTTTTTTTCATATTCATTCACTGATGTGATAATCACTGTATTCATAATTTCAGTTCTGCAAGAGTATTAAAAATTTAAATGTGACTAATTTTAAATCCAATAGGTAGTAATTAGTAGAGTTAACATGTATATTTCGTGCAAGAAAAAATTCAGTCAAAAACGTCAACCACAATAGTAGATAAAATCTCCCTTCACTTAAAATATGTATACCATTTTAAATTTATATTCTTTTCAGGAGAATGGCAAGCAAGCAAATACAAGGTGATTCATAAATAAATTGGCACAGCGCTAGGCGTGTATGTCAACTAAAAATATGGCGATTGAAAGCAGCTTGCCTCTATACTAAGATGGAAGGAGATATACGCAGATAGGACACAAGGAGATAATAGTATACGAGGTCCCAAAGTTACCCAAAATTAAAAAATAAAAGCCGTTTGACCTGCAGTATTTAAACTAAATAATAATAATAATAACACAGGCCCACAAAAAAGTCTTGTAGTTAAAAGTTGAGGTACCATAGAGTATATTTTTTGGTGTGGTAAAAAATAATCCGAGATCAGAATGCTTTATTTGGGGAATCTGAGACTCGAGGGGAGAATGACAAAAAACAGCACCCCGACTGTGAAAGGTGATGGAACTCACCCAAAAAAGCACCCAGATTGAAATCAGTTTTTATCGACATTATGAGATTTAGTGCATTAAACTACCTGGGGATATGTATTAATTTTGCTGGGTACAAGATCAACGTGAGAAACTGAGCAACATTCACTCATCTGCTCCACATGGACGATCTAAAACTATTCAGTGGGTCCAAGGCAAAACTCCAAGCCCTCACTGGAACTACTAGGACCTTCAGCGACGAGATCAAAATGTCCTTTGGCCTGGATAAATGCGCCAAACTGAGTATTGTAAAGGGAGCACCTCATAACAATCCATTAGTGTATACCGACATTCATCTACTACCGACATACAACTACCACCGGAAGAGCAATACATTACCTGGGATTGTGTCAAGATAACAAGATCAACCACACAAGATTGAAGAAAGAATTCCAAGAGAAATACAAGAACCGCGTGACAAAGTTGCTGAATACGATTTTATCTGGAGGCAATCTTATCAAAGCCATCAACTTGTGGGCTGTCCCAGTGCTGACATACTCTTTCGGAATCGTCAGCTGGTCCGTTACTGATCTCGATGAGCTCGACCGACTTACCAGGCGGGTCCTAACTAAATTCAGACAATTGCATAGTAACATTTCAGTTACCAGACTCTACCTGCCTCGAAGACGAGTTGGGAGAGGTCTATTGAAAATAAAAAAATCAGTGCCTTAACCAAGAAGCTTCCTTAAGAGGAAAAATACTAACCAACAGAGATCCGCTAACAACACCAGTAGCAAGAGAGAACGCTGGTTACACGCCTTTGAGCCTAGGATGTAAACTTCTTCCAGTCGACGTACCAACAGAAGAGGAGCTCCGGCCATAGTGGATGGAACATGCTTTAAAGGGCCGTTTTCCAAAAAATGCTACATCCTACTACTACATCGACAAAGATATTTCAATAAAATGCCTTACCGACGGGTAAGTACCCCAAAACCGAAGCCTTCTGGACAGCCATTCAGGACAGGGTTATAAAAACAAAAAAACTACTGAGACACGACGTCGAAGACATACATATGTAGGAGATGTGGATCTGCCGGCAGAATCAGCATATCTCGGCAGGCACAACCAACTTGCGAAGATGGTCCACCAACAACTGGCACTCAAGTATGGCTTGTTAGCGACGGCTCTACCATACTACAAATATACCCCGGAAGCAGTGCTGGAATCGGAAGTAGCAGTGATGTATTGAGATTTAATTATCACCGACTGAACTGTGGATTTCAACCGACCAGATATTGTGCTGATCAACAAAGAATAACGAAGAGAGATTATCATAGACATTGCAGTACCACTTACCCACAACATTCAGAAGACTGAACGGGAGAAGATCGTGAAATACGAAAATCTATCAATCGAACTGAAGCGCCTATGGAATCTGGAGAAGGTGGAGACATACGCCCTAGTAATATCGGCAGAAGGAGTAATGACGACCAGATTCACCAAGAACATTGGGGAATTAGGAACTTATAATATTATTAGAAATGGCCAGAAGGCAATATTATTACGAATTTGTCACATTTTAAGAAAAGTTTTGGGACAGGATGAATTTCCTCCTCTCGCCTGAGCCTAATTTCTTCTGGAGGCGGGGATGAAATCTCAAGCCATCACTGTTTGCAGCAGGAATGAGTGAATGTTTCCCAGCGCTGAGAAGTGTGACTATAAAGTCGGCGAAGTAATAATAATAATTAATAATTAGGTATAATACAAATTATAATAATTATATTATAATTTTAATACGAGTAATTATAATAAAAATTTTATTGTGTAAAAAAAATACAATTGGAAGGAGTAGGATATCGCCGATGTTGCGAAATGCGGATCGTTATAAGTGACTTTAGCATTGTTCTTCAAACATGTCATGGGTTTCGTTAGTTTAGCGAAATATAATAAAACGTCTATAATACCCTAACAAGCCTAAAGGGGATTACATTTTTTTTGTGGTTTTTGGGATTGGATACTGTTGAATTGCCCTAACCGTTTCGGAATTTGGTTTCACTCCTTCCAGGATGCTTAGATGACCTAAATATATGATTTTTGAAGAAAATTACATTTATCAAGTTAAAATTTAAGATTTGAATTTCTTAACTTTTCAAATACTTTTCTAAGCCGAGATACGTGTTCCTGTAATGATAAACTAGTATTGACAATATCGTCAAGATATACTAAACAAATTTCATTATTGAGTCCGAGTTTTCGTTATTGAGAGTTTTAATTTTCTCCCTGAAGATGCCAACTTGGTTGGCGAAACGCGCGTCAAGAAAAGTGTAGTAGTTCGGTGTTTCGTGGAAAACGTCCATTTTTTTGTTTCTACGCCGAAGGTTCCAGTACCCACCCCAGGATTGAGTCCGCGCAAAATATTATCTATGACTCTCCCGAACGTTCTTTTCATGCATTTTTCAGGCCGAAGCTCATATGTTTAAGCTCGTGATGCCCATTTTGAGTTGAAGTCGCTGTCTTGGGAATATCATTTTTGTCAACTTGGTAATATCCTGAAGCCAAAACAAGGGCAGTAATGTGAGTTGCTTGTCCTAATTGCATGTTCTATTTTATATTATACTACATTACATTATTTCCACTTTCCACAAGTTATTTCCACCAATCCAGAAGCTTTTCGACCAAAGCGTTTTATTTTGCGACTTGATATGTTCTCGACCTAAAAGACTATATGCAGTGACTTTAGGGAGTTCCATTTGTCTCACGTAAAATTAGGAACAGAAAGATGTGTCTTACCAATTTTCCCTTGGTCGAGGAGTTCGGTGTTCGGTATTGTAATCCCAAGGAATATACAATTTTTTTTTGTTTCGATAAATGTTGACACTCGATGTAACGTTTCGACAAAAAAACACACGATGTAACGTTTCGGACAATCCTACTGACTGCGTCAGTTGACTCGAAACTTTCGGATCGATATTTTTTGAAACAAGTTTCCAAAAAATATTATTCCTACTGCCTTTTACAAAGATCAAGCGAAGACCAACTTACAATATATTGAGTTTTTTGCCCGTATTATCTCCAAAAGTGGTAACTGTGATACATGTATCATCTACAAGTTCTGGCCCAGATGATGTGTTCATAACTAGTTACAAAAGAAATGAGCACAATTTCATGTTTTATCTACTGTGACCAAGTTTATGTTTAGTTTTTTTTACATTAAGTATTTTTATTTTATCATAAACCTTTTATTTAAAAATGGGCTTCACATAAGGGCATTAATATTCTGCGTTGTATATTTATATAGGTATTGTTTACTTTACCGTCAAAATAACGTAGGAAAAGAAAGGAAAGGACTTTATTATATTCTTACATCCGCATTTCTAATTAGAACGGAAGCTGCAAATTTTCAAACTTAACGTATAATTAAGTCAATTTGAATAGAGGCCTTGTAGCAATTATTTGCAGACCGCGAGTATTAAACAAAAGCATTTAATAAAAAGGGAAGTTTTTCTTGCACGCTCGCAAGGCATGAAAGCTAAATATGACACGTCAACAAAGAAAATGTAGTTCTTAAAACTTAATATGCAGGCTGGCGATTTTATCGTTCAAAGAAAATAAGTGGGAATATAAACAAAGGCGCTGTATTTCTGGCATAAAATGAATATTGCGCCATTATTACCTCAATCGGTTTCATTCTTTCTGTGCTTCGGTGAATTCTGAGTTGGAAATTCAACGCACAGCTGTGAATATGATTTCCCGATTTAAAAATAGATCTCCTAAATATGAATTTAAGTTAGGTTTAACCCTATCGCCTTGATCCTACAAAACGTATAACGGACGGAAACATTCGTGATCAAGCAACCTCAAATCCCTATAATCTGGTCCGCACCATTATGGTCTGCAGAAGAAAGTATTCAGACTCTATAAACCCATAAGTCTACAAACTCAAACCCCATACCACAAAATACCAAAGACCTCACAAACAACCCCATAACCACAAGACACCATAGTCCCACAACTTGGTGTGTGCGAATATGTATAACCACAAAAGTCTGAGCAAATATAGAACTTATGCAACAGATTTACCAAAATTATATATCTTTGAGTTAGCACATGCTCATACCAACATAACCCCACAACCTCATAACTACAAAACCTCATAATCCCATAACATAATGACTAAATATAACACACAAAACTATGAGGAGTTTATACAAAATACGTCTAGAGCCACACAATCAGTTGACTAACCATGGTAACCAAACTTTATTATAGCCCAAAATCTCTCGGTGTGTAGACTTCAAAAGGTGCAAGACTTTCTACCTTCGTCTGCACGCACAGTATTATGTGGTTATAGAAATTTGCTTACCCCGGGTTATGGGGTTTTGAGGTTTTAGGTAGCATAGGTTATAGGTTATAGGCATTTTGAGGTATAGGACATCCAGGATATTTTTGCACACAAGTGGAAACAGCAATAAACGCATAACACAAATAATAAGACAACATGTATGTATGTAAAATATGACTAATGTCAACGTGAACACAATAGATGGGCAAATAATCACCCATAAAAATGTGAAAGTTAAGATTGGTATTTTTGGTTTTATTGAGCTAACACTTATACTAGACTAACTAGTATAAGTTAGTCTAGCAGACTAACACGAAAGGCACACGTTAGAAATTGGTAAGTAGTAGGTTGATTTAAGAAAACGAAATTTGGTACTCTCATAAAACTTTTGATGCGTAATAATAATTAAACCCAATCGTTCCCAAATTGTAATACCCGAAGTGTAGAACGCTAGGAGTGGTAGTTAATTTAACACTTTGTTAAACTTGTCATCATTTCATTTGCTCCATACGAAAGAGTTTCTGTGGATTACCATTAATACAATTAATACGACTGTGTCATAATAAAAATTGAATTTCATTTTGTTTTTTTTTTTTTATTTAGTTCAATGTAATGAAATTCAAAGGAATATAAATTTTTAATTCTAAGAAATTATTTTCTCTATGTACACACTGAATTATATTATGGATATTCTGGGGCATATTAAGAAAATACATATTAACTGTCTTGTGTAAATAAGCCACATAATCCAACTTTTAGTTTAAAGTTATGTACATGTATTTTATATTAATAATGTTAGATATATGTAAATTTGTTGTAGATATGCAATACAATTAACTCTTTAATACAAAAATACTAAAATGTTTATGCAATTGAATAAACAATGCTATTAAAATTAATTACAAAAATAAATAATGTAGAGGATGAAGACAATTAAATAGGACAATGAGTAATGATAGATAGAAGTAGCAATTTTACTAGCTTTCAGAAACTTTACATGTTAGGACGTTATTTTTAAGGTTTTTTACACGGGATAGTAAAATTGCGATAGCACTTCTGAGAGTAACTTGTGCTAGCGTTTATATGTACGCAAATTATAAAGCAATTTCCCTCCGCAAGTGCTCTATAGATAGTAACTTGCTGGATACTTCCAGCAAGTGCTTGCATGTACGTATACACGGTATAGTGAACTGTTAAGTTACACGAGCAAGTAAAACTATGGCAAGGTATTAGTTAGTGCAGAAAAATGTCCCGCCGAAGAGAGCTACAGCCGCTGCTCTTATAATTGCAATTTCACGAAAACAACGAAGAGAAAGGACTAGAAAAAGAATATGGATTAAAGAATGGATAGCCAGAAGGCCGGCTCTTGGTGCTTACACGATGTTATTAGATGAATTAAGAAGGAAGATCCAAAACAATTAAAACAATTTCTACGTATGTCGAAACTGATTTTAACTTTTTACTGCAGTTAGTTTCAGATAAAATATCAAAATTGAATACAAATATGCGTGATTCTATCAAAGCAAAAACACTGCTCTAACGTTAAGGTTTTTAGCTACAGGTAAGTTTTAAAATCAAGATATTAATATAAACATTTATTCAAAACTATCTGTGTAGTATAGTATCTGTCATTTAAGAAATAAATTATTTACTTAATAATTTAAGAAATAAATTAGTTTATTCATTCACATAACAAAGAGTAATGAAAATAACTTTTTATTGTTTAAATAAATTATAAATACAAAAATAAAAAATAAACTTCTTGGATTCAGGTGATTCATATCATTCCCTTATGTATCTGTTTCGAATCCCTGTATGTACGATTTCAAAGATAATCCCTGAATCTGTGAGGCTGTGAACGAGGTTCTAAAAAATGATTATTTTAAGGTATTAAAAGTATTAAAAGGTTTTGTTCATTTTTATTATTTACCTAATTCCTGGTAATATTGAGTACTAGAAGAATTAACGCATTATGAATGGCTAATGGGAGGTAGATATGATGTTTGTGGAGGTGACTGTATCGGTTGAACGGCAGGTGGTGGTGAGTATACAAGTGAATAGATGCTTGGGAGTCATTCGAATAGACTGATGTTTGTGAGTATGTAGACTGAACAAAAACTTCTTCATTATCGTCAATTCTGACATGTCTATTATTGCTTTCTGAATTATGCGTTTCAGTTTCCTTCTATTATGGTCATGTTGTAAAGATCTAAGTTCAGAGGCAACATATTCTCCAAATATATCAAACTCATCAGACGGTCTATTTAATACAGCCATTGCTTTTTCCATAGCATCATTATCATTGCAAGTTCGTTTCTTTTTAATATATTTGTTATCGGCAGTCTTGGGCAGTGTCTGAGTTGGCTCTTGCGAAGACGTAGTTGCAGTGTCTTCTGATACGTCCTACAAAAGATAACCAAACTCTAACTTTCAGGTGCCCACTACAGAGAAAGAGTGGAAGGCGCATGCAAAACAGTTTCAGGAAAAATGGAACTTCCCTCATTGTGTTGGGGCACTAGACGGGAAGCATATTGTTATACAGGCACCCCCTGGTAGTGGAAGTTACTACTACAATTACAAAGGAACACATAGTATATTTCTCATGGCACTTGCTAACGCAAATTATAAAATTATATATGCCAATATTGGCGCTAATGGTAGAATATCAGATGGAGGCGTTTTCAATAATTGTGGGTTATCAACGGCCTTAGAAGAAAATACATTAAATTTACCCCCTCCAGAACCATTATATGGGCGTAATAAGCCAGTGCCATATGTAGTCGTTGCCGATGACGCTTTTGCCCTTAAACCACATTTAATGAAACCGTATCCATTTAGAAATCAACCAGGTATTAATCGTGTGTACAATTATCGTCTTTCACGAGCAAGACGAATAGTTGAAAATGTGTTTGGCATCATTGCAACAAGATTTAGAGTTTTAAGAAAACCAATTCCACTTGCACCGGAAAAAGTAAAGACAATTATAACAACAATATGTGTCCTTCATAATTTTCTTATGTCTCGTAAAACGTCTACTAATATATATGCACCAACGGGCACTTTTGATGCTGAATGTAATGAAAATGGCAACTGGCGCAATGAAGGATTACCAGGAAATAATCTCTTATCATTGCAGAACGAAAATACTCACAATTATCGAAGGTGAATTCTTGGCAGTATAAGCATATTTAAAATTCTTATTTTTAAAATTAATGCATTATAGTTGACATAAATAAAAACCACTTTGCTAAAGAGGAACTTTTTTACTTACCAATAAGTTATCCTCGGTCCCTGATGTCATATTCTGATCAACGAGGAATTTTAGTGATTCAAAATATTCCCAGGAACTGTTATATGGTCATCAGTACCTTGACCACTTTTTCTTTTCTTCATTTTGTTCCACTCCTGGTTTTCTTGAGTACGAAGATTATGTAATTTCCGTTGAATTTCAGCCTCGGTTGCATCAAATTTTTCAGCTATAAATTTTAATGCTTTTGTTTTTAACTCTATCCCTATACATTTTTGATTTTATTTGCCACAATTCGGGAAATCCTTCAAAAATATTTATTAAAGCAAGGTATCTTCTTTTGACCATACACGTTTACCATCCGTTTTGTAGTACTTGCACTAGTCACTTGCACACAGCTTTCAACACGACCGAAATAAATTTTAACTTCCTAGAGGCTCTCCCAACTTGTTTAGACCTGCAAGTGATTATTGCCGCAACTACTTCTCGGAAATTTTGCGATTTGTTGTGAGAGCGCTCTCGGACACTGTTTACATTACGCAAATTATTTGGAAGCACTTTCAGACATAAACTTGCGATAGTTTTACTTGCTCGTGTAAACCAACCTTTTAGGACAGTCAGGACATTAGGTAGGCATTGTAAAGGTTACAGTTGGGCCGATTGTTCTTTCAGCACACATTATCAAGCATTTTCGTAGGAACTAAGTTGAATGAGTTCATTAACTACAGTTTGCTACAGTAGATTTGGGAAGTTATATAGCAATATTGTTATGCTAAAATACAAACTTCATACATTTCTCACATTCTACACATGATTTATGTCATTTAAGTCCCACAAGCTAGTTACTTTTCTTTTTTGTGAACATGCACATGCAACGACGGACAACGTACGTCGTTTACCCGTAAACTACTTTTCGCGTCGTAGATAGACTGCACTTCTTCAGTGATGATTAGAGTTCGAAAACCCCAGCTTGCTGCATGTAAAGCTACATTCACCTATCCAGCGTTTCCGCATGAGTTCGGCGTACTACCGCACAGACGTGAGTCCCGGAACATCGGGAAGGATGGGTCAGTGGCGTGGGTATGCAGGGGTAAGAAATACACGACTATGTAATTTACAAGGTGCTTAAAAATACGGTTTATACTTTCCTTATCATAATAGTAATAATAATAGTGTCGAGCCCTGCATTGTAGCACAAATTTCCAAACTTTAGTGATGATGAATGTGTATGTTGTTATATTCAGAAAAATTTTACAGCAAAACTCAAAATCATAGAAGTTGATAATTAATTAAAAACGCCTATTAAAATTCTTCCTGAAACAATTATACAGTTCAGTACTAATTGAGTATTTATTTCTATTAATAATGATTGGTTATGTAAAAACAATTCAGTTGTAAATATACTTTTCCAGGAAATAGAAATTAGTTGGAAATAAAGAGATATTATAAATATTACATAATTATTTTAATTACAACAAAATTACAGTTGCTAGTTGACTGTTTGATGAACTATATACCTATTGTAATTTTAAAACTCTACGCTGTAAATAATCCGGATGCGACCATTACCGAATTATTCAATACCGTGCACAGCCATTATGACTGACAACGATGTTAAAACATCGATTCGGATTTACTAAATTTTACTGCCAAAGGGCAAAGTGCATTTGACAGTTTAATTAACTTTCTTAAAACAGGATGTTTATACAGGTAGGTATATGTAAATTAATAGAAATATAAATTTGCACTATTATTTACATTAACTGTTATCCCCCTTATTCAAACTTTTGAAAGGCTTGAGATAGTGAATTCGAATATAAAATGCAATAAAACTAGACTAAGAAAAACTTTTTATGAAGATAATTTTGTCTTTCGACCTTATTGGGTCTCATAAATAAATAATTCGTACGTCAATAAACAATTTCAGTAACATTTCAGCAACAAAATCTCTCCAACCATTTTTTCACATTTGATCACCGTTTGCGTATTTATTTGTGCCTAAGAGAAGCGTCTGATTGATTGCTGAAAAATATTTTCTAGTTTGTTTTATTCCAGAAAAAAAAATTATTACGAAGAATTAATTTCTGTCGGATTAACAATTCTAATATGTATTACGTTTAATATTAATACTATAATTCCATTTTCACATAAAATGGAATAAACGAATATATATATCGGGACCAAGCGGAAAAAATCACACACAATTTAATTATTTATGTAGATTAACTCTATAGGTAAGGAATTAGTAAACAAAATTTCAGTAAAACAGTAGGTATACTAAAACTAAAACATGAGTATGACGCAATTGTGTACGAGTATATTGTATGATAAATGTGAAGTATCTCGTGAGAGGCTCTGCAGTGCTGTGATAATTAGAACTCGGAGGTTAATAATAGATCCGTGTTTTACCAGGGGCGGCTCTACGATATCACTATTAGTGCGTTCTGAAATGTTAAACAAGTCTTACCTTATACGTGTTATGGCTATTGTTCTAGCCCACGTAATCGGTAAAAGAACCTTACTCACAAGCCCCAGAACTTGCATACACACGGTAACCAATACTATAACGTGTCCGTACTCCCAGTTGAGTTTCCATAAATTATCAATAACTGTTCCATATGTTCAGGAGTTACGCTCTAGCGCCTGTCACTTATAGTTGTCTGTACCCATGTGCCTCAACGAGTCACAAAGGTTACGCTGGAAGTGGTGTACTTGATAGAACGTTCGAAAACATTTTTCTTCTGGATGTTGCTTTCACAAATACCTACCTGTATCACATTCACTTGGCTCATATTCACGGCTGCTAACACTAGATTAACAGTTTCGGCAATTCGGATCGCCCGTGTGCCAAACACGTGATATGGATTAAATTAGTATATGTCCTTGCAGCTTTCAAATGCACTTTCATGGCTTTTGCCCCATTAGTCCCTCAACAACTACGCTAGGTATGTTCTGTCCTTTAACATCCGTTGTTTCGTCAACGCTAGGCCATATAGGTTTATCGTGCAATTCCGACACGATAATTTTTTATGTCCTCACACAGTGGTGCTATGTAAAATCGTCTAACAGTGGTTTCTGCAACTAAACTAACTTCGCGGACTTTCCACTCACAGCGTTCTGGACAATTTTAACTGAACTCGGGATGATCTAATTTAACGAATGGAATATTACACACTACCGTCATTTTGACTAAATCCAAGTTAAATTGTCTTTGTCCGTTTCGCGCACTCACGCCACCACTTACACGAGCTTTATGTTTGTCTGTAGCAACACCCTGAAAAACATCTGTTTTTACGTGCCACGTCACTACACTGTCACACCGTACAAGGCCGTTCACTGCCATTAAAGGTCAGTTGTTTATCTAACGCGCCACCGTAACATGTGACAGACGCTGTCCCAATTTACAAACTTATTCCACGTTTCATGCACACGAATGATGGATCGATCAGCACAGGTTAACTAATACTAAAAAAATACGTCATCAAAGTTGGCCGACCAAAAAAAGACGTATTTCTATTCTTGATCTTAAATGTATAATCTATTTAATTGTCAAGGCTGTTATATTATGTGACAGCAATTATTTATTTGACAATTGTGATAGTCATTTGGCAAAAGTTTGACAACAGCAGTGATTCGTTTCGACCTTCAACATAAAACATAACCGCTATTTGTATTTATCTCGTTCATGACCAAATTTGACGACTTTTTTTTCTTTTTTGGATTTCTCGTTATAACAATATTCCAGTCGCGTTAAGACTGGTCCTGAATCTATTATTGACCTACGTGCTCTAGTGATCACCAGGACTGCCAAAAAGTTGTCTTTAAAAATATTGGTGAAGGAAAAGGTTCCTGACTAAAGATAAAGACTAAAAAATAAAACTATTTGCTGATAGTGTGAAATTTAGATGGTGACGCCCATATTCACTCCAGCACATCAAAAACGTGTCTATCACAAAAGTCGGAAAATGCACCTTGCTAATGTCGAAAACTCTGATCATTAATTTCAATTAATCTCCACAAATCAGAGCATGTAATAGACGCGCCTTTAAGCCGGCAATCTCTGGCAAAACTTTCCGGTTAGTTTTATAAATCCTCCTATCCGACAGCAGAAAATGACAACTGTCGCTTTTGTTTTAGACAGATTATTTATTAATTTAATAAATTCCTCATATGTTTTGACCTCGCGTCTGACTGATTAATAAACTGTTAGACAAATAAATACAGACATGTCGATGAAGAAGCACGCTTTCGCGTTTAAAGCATATCGATTTCGGTAATCCCATAAGTCCTTACTCACACGCCTTCGTTTCTCTAGCATACTTTCCCATAATTAAAATTTATCCGTGCCATAGAAATTCCTTATCTGCCTATATTAATTTAGTGATTAAAATCCGACGTGACAATAATAGATAGTTTTTATAGCAACGCCTGCATTATACAGCGAACGAGTTGTAGAAGCAATAAATAAAAGTCGAGGTGTACGTGTCTTACATTTTTACTTCTTTATTCCCTATGATCTAAAAGGAACTGAGAATCGATAAATTATTCAAGTAATTCCTCTCCTGCTCCAACTTAAAAGGAATTATGTTTTAGGCATTACACTTGGCAGATAGAAGATTATGTTTAAATCACGGATTCCAATAAAACATATATTATCGATATTCCTTAATAATAATTCTCAAAGGAAAACCATAAATTGCAATAACCAGATATCTAAGACTGTTATAACTTCCCATCGGGAAATTAATTATGTGAAATTTTGGTTTAATGATGTTAACAATAAATATGTGGATATAATTCTCATTTAATCAATTCATTCTTATATATTATTCATCTGTTATACGTATATTTCATATTATTCTATACAGCCTGATATAAATCAAGTGCGCACCATTGGTAATTTAGTTATAAGATACACACGATCAGTTAAATCATCAAACTAGTAGATTTTGTAATGCTGTTTAAGACGGGATAAGTGAAAAACCAATTGAATTACAGTTCTGAACCGTAGTTTTACGGTCCGAACTGTAATTTTTAATACGTCAAATAGTATCTTATTGAACATGCCTGGTGTTGGAACATCACCTAAGTACGGAGCTTTTAAAACAAGTTTACTTCCACATCCACGTAGAGTATTCGTGGAAAAAAAAAAAATTTTTATTGGCTGGATAGGCCTAAAATATTCTGAAACGTTGAAATTTTACGTTTAAACAAAAAAAAAAATGTCTGTCTGTTAACCTCTTTTTGTGTAGACGATAACACGAGAACGCGTTAAGATATCTCCAAATTTGAAATATATATGTCCCAGACCAAACGAGGTCACGACCTGATTAGAATGAGCATAATCGGTTAAGGGGTTAGGGGTTAAATGAGGGTTACATACGTTTTCTTTGACTATTGGTAATTTTCAAACGAAGCAAAGTATAGACTTCAAATTTGAGATACATGTACAAGACAACAGTACGTCTAAAAAGCTTAAAAAAAAGATTTTTAGCTTAATAGGGTGGGGGTATGAGGGGGGCTGAAGGGGGTAAGTATTTAATATAGTTAAAAAAATAACATAAATATTAGTAATTAGTAAGTGTCCATCATATGGTGGTAACTAAAATAAAATATATAAAATTAAACATTTCGAAGCGTATATGTATGGGACATAACATAAATTTATTTTCATTTGACTGATGGTCAACAAAAAGAATTGGAGGCAGAAAATCAAAGCTCCATTAAAGGTGAAATATGTTGAAGTAACTAAATTTGGTCAAGGAAATAAAAAAGGCAAATTAGTTCATAGTAAGAAATTCAAGGATGACGAATGAATAGAACAGGTATTAATTAACAATAGGTGACTTGGTTCAACAGTATATTAAGGACAAGTAGCGAGGGGGTGGGGAGGAGAAAAAATAAATGGAAGTCAAGATCAGTGGGGACAAGTACATTAACGAGAATAAAGGAGAGTAATGGATTTAAAATGACATGGGGGACAAATGAAGGTCAAAATCAAGGAGGCCAAAGAGATAAATTGCTTCATATCAAGAAGTACAATGCGAATGAAGTGCTGAATGGCAAGAAGGTGACTTGGTCCAAAAAAGTTTTTTAGGAAGTAGAAAGGAGGACAATAATTCGTCTTCCTTTCTCTCGAAAGGAAGACAAATAGTCAAGTAGGTCAGTGTGGACAAGGGCCTCGAGGATAAATAAAGGCAAGGAAGGTAACGCGATGAAATAGGCTAATAAAGACAAGAAATTTAAGGAGAACAAAGAGACCAAAGAGAAGTCAAGAGGACAAGAAGGTTAAAAGAAGGTTATAAAAAAACGAAAAAGGTAAAAAGTCTCATGAATGTTAAACATAAAATTTGTCGAAGATCCCTACATATTTTTTTTGCAAATGACTTTATAAAAAAATCATTATGTTTTAGTAAAATAAAAATATGTTTTGTGCACACAACTCAGATTAAAATCTCACAAAAATTGCTAACCCAAATTAAAAAAAAATTAAAACATAGTTTTCGGTGGTGCCGACTTTTTTCGCGGATGCTGTATAATTATAGCTTATAAATGTCTAATTTAGTAACTCAACATGTGAAAGGTTAAATGTTATCATAGGTTATCGATGAATTCCCTATGATATACATATCCGATTAGCTATCCGGACACAGACAATTTGCATAATTCTTTTTTCCAGATACATTATTTTTATAAAGAATGAATTTTCTCAGCCTATAGTACATAAATAAATAATGTATAAATAAGATGGTAAATGTATTAAATTTCATCAAAGTACCGACTTCGACGACATTCATTATCCTGTAAAGGATAACTTCCTCCCTAAACATATCCAAGTAGCGCCCTCTGGTAAAGGGTAGTTATAAGGCAACTAAATCCATTCCCTTTTGTTCCCTGTATTCTGCTTTGCCTGTGGTGAATCGATTCTTTTTAGTTTTAGTATTCTGTTATACGTACTTTTAGAATTGTAGAGACTTCTGGTGGTGGAATCCTCTTATTTTCTCAGTAGGTGGAGCTAACATTCCGTTTTAATGTAATTTAGCTGCAGTTCATTGTATACAAGTTGTATAATAGTTATGATATTATATATTTAATTATTAAAAGACAAAACTCTTTACTTCTTATATATCGTTTGTGATTGAGCAAGGCAAGAGGGCGTCCATTAATTACGTGAGGCGTTTTTGGAGATTTTCGGACCTCCGCTCCCCCCTGGTGAGATGTCGTGAGATTTGACACAACCCCCTCCCCCATCCTCCAACCTCACGTGAGATTTTTCAAAACGTGTGTTTCTAGTGTAAATGCGTTGGATTCATTAAAAAAAAAAATCACTTAATATTTTTAATTGACTAGTTAAGACTAGTATTTAAGATTGCTTAGAAAGTAGGCTAGAATCACAGTGAGAATGAAACAATAAAATACTTAAATCGTAAGTACTGAGATTAATAAAAGAGTATTTATTCCAATTCAGTGTTACTTAATGTTTTACTTAATTTAACCCAAATTTTTCGCAGTTTTACTCTGTTTTTTTTTTACCCAAAAAAAAATTACGCGATATTCGCCGAGACCCCTCCCTCTCCCCAAAGTAAGATTAGATGGATTCGGCTCGACCCCCTCCCACCCCTGAACGCCTCACGTAATTAATGGACGCCCCCTAACGTACGAGTACCATTCCAATAGTGGTAACGTAGTGGAGTGACAGTATATTATCGGTTAACCGATTTTTAAATTTTTCTTTTTAATAGGCCTAAAATGATCTGACGCCGAGGGATTTTATTAAGCAAAACATATCTGTTGGTCTATTGGTAAGCCCGTCTGTGTGACTTACACAATTACTGTCACAACTCTCTTCTGTCATAACATAAATCTTTACGTTATGAGATCTGGCGCTGTTTATATTATGATTTTAATCAGTTGAGGGATTGGAGGATGCATTAAGTTTTTTAGCATTCTATTTAGCATGTAGAAAATTACAGAAAAGATGTCTTGGCCTTCTAACTCCTTAGGAATGGGGATTGAGGAGGAATAACGGCTAAAAAGAACTATAGAATATGTTTGACAGCCTATGAATACTTCGTAACTAATAAGACCGTCTATATAAGGAATTGTACGAGTAAATTATAAACATATTTTAGTCCATAGTTTCATTTATTGTACTTTTAAGTACAATAAAGTGATTTTAAGTACAATAAGGATTAGTGGCTGTGCTAACTTAAGATATATTTGTATTAGTGTTATAACTTTTTTGTTTTCAAAATTAAAATAATGAAGTTTCAGATTTGGATATTAGTTATAAATCTGCATTGATTGACATAGTTGTCTTTTTTATTCACTCAAATTTAAACGTGAACATGCATTTTTTTATTTACATATTTTGATCTAGTAAAGTGCTTAGATGTTATTAGAATATTTCAGTGTGTGATTATATATGATTTGTTGTTCTATTTCGTTATAAAGCTTCTTAAATAGAATTCCAATACAAACTTGTAACATGTCAACTTCTTCTATTGTATGTCTTTGTTTTCAAAATTTTATTAAACACAATAACGAGCCATTAAAAAACGTCATCAAATCTGACTATGAACGAGAGAGATAGCGGTTATATCAAAACGAAACTTTTGTCAAATTTTTTCGTTATCACAATTGTAAAATAAATAATGTAATTCATATTTATTGTAGAACAGAAGCGTGTTTCACTTGAAATTTATTTTTGAGGTGGCAATAGAATCAATGAATTATATTCGATAAGATCTGCATATTAAGGCGGAGCGTTACAGTCGATAATTGTCTGATCGAAATGTTTGGGGCGGGTTGCCTTTTCGCCTCAATAACAACTGGTTAAAATTTGAAAACGATCGGTTAACATCTTTTGCCCTCGACAGAAGCTCAAAGTGTGCAAATTTTAGTCAAAGAATGAAAACAATTTTTTTTTAAATATGTTTTTTAACGTTATCGTGTTTTTTTCGTGGCATAAATAACGTCATTTGCTTTATAAGCTATGAAAGAGTGTTTTAAAACATTTTGGACAAGCTCTTTTTGCATCTTTTGTTGTCTGAAATACTCCTCATTTTAGTGATATAATGCATAAATCTGTGTATTTGTCGTTTGTATCTGATCTGCACACTTGCTTGGTGGCATATCTTTTTTCTGTGATAAAAATTTAGCGTTTTGAGATTTTTTGTATTTACTATCATGCAGCATTTAGCTCGCTTTTCGTTTTCGAAGCGACTCAGAACTCACCACGGGGAGGTAGCTGCAATTTGAGTTCCACCCACACCCTACCCAACCAACCAACCATGAGTGCTGATTAATGGATCGGTTTCCAAGGATCCTCAAAATTTGAAATCCTTCTTAGTTTCGAAGGAAAGCATTTTTTGCCTTGACTTGAGAGTTGTACGAATGAAGCCATCTCTCTTCTCTGGGCCACAAACTTTGGATGCAGCTTCGGTTACAAGTTTCACCGTTCTCTCAGCGGCCTACTCTCAATGGCAGTCTCGAAAATAAATACTTATCACCTAGGCCCTCACTGACGATGCACTGAAGTTCTTCTGTGGGTAAATGAGCCAGAAGAGAGGGCTCAGTTACGTTTCCTGTGGCCCAATATATTACATCGATGTAATCAGATGCGTAAAGATTAATGTTAGGAATTTGAAAGACCTTTACACGGCCTCGTCAGGTCTGGCTTGCTTGTCTATATTTTAAAAGCCCTTGGGATAGCCCTTGTCACCTTAATTCTAAAAGTTTATCTTTTACCTTGGGATAGCCCTTCAGTGCATCGTCAGTGAGGGCCTAGGTGATATGTATTTATTTTCGAAACTGCCACACGCAGGCCGTTGAGAGAACGGTGAAACTTGTAACCGAAGCTGCATCCAAAGTTTGTGGCCCAGAGAAGAGAGATGGCTTCATTCGTACAACTCTCCAATCAAGGCAAAAAATGCCTTCCTTCGAAACTAAGAAGGACTTCAAATTTTGAGGATCCTTGGAAACCGACCCATTAATCACCACTTATGCTTGGTTGGTTGGGTAGGGTGTGGGTGGAACTCAAATTGCAGCTACCTCCCCGTGATGAGTTCTGGGTCGCTTATAAAACGAAAAGTGAGCTAAATGCTGCATGATAGTAAATACAAAAATCTTGAATGGCCGTTTTAACTCTAAACATCAAAACGCTAAATTTGTATCACAGAAACAAAGCTATGCCACCAAGCAAGTGTGCAGATCAGTTACAAACGGTAAATACACATATTTATGCATTATAGCACTAAAATGAGGAGTTTTTCAGACAACTAAAGATGCAAAAAAGAGCTTGTCCAAAATGTTTTAAAACACTGTTTCATAGCTTATAAAGCAAATGACGTTATTTTTGCCACGAAAAAAAAAACAACACAATAAAGTTAAAAAACATTTTTTTTTAAAATGCATTTTTTTCATTTTTTGACTAAAATTTGCAAACTTTGAGCTTCTGTCGGGGGCAAAAGATGTTACCCGATCGTTTTCAAATTTTAACCAGTTGTTATTGAGGCCAAAATTCAAGTTTTCCCGCTCCAAACATTTCGATCAGACAATTATCGACTGTGACGCTCCACCCTACTGCATATGCCTCATATGCAGCGTCCTCGACTTCAGGGAAGGTTTTCCAGACGTAGTTGGTCATTCAGACAATTTGGCCAGTCCGCAAAACGTTTTCTCAATGTATATCGGCAAACTGGAAGCGTCAATGAGAGAAAAGAAAATGACATACCCAGAGTAAGGTCAGAAGAAAACGTTGAAATGGTTACGCAAGTGATAACCGACAATCCAAGAACATGGCATTAGATATCTAAGCCAACAAGTGAATATGCCCCATACGACGTGTCAACGAATTTTGAAAATGCTTTGGAGCTCCATCCATATGAATGATGATGAACCTCTATGACTAAATATGAGTTGAATGAAATATTGCGAAGTTAAGTAGTTTGTTAAGTTGTCAACACTTTGATATCTCTCATCCTTATATCTATTTAAGAATTCTCAAGAAAAACGCCATCTGATTGGAATGTGCCTAGTGATATATTCCAATATATGGAAATTATATAAATATACCTGGAAATATTAACACTAAATAGGGTTTGACTTTAATGCATCGGCATTAGGTTGCTTTAAAAACAAAAATATTGCTGATTTTCAAAAAAAGGCAAATACATAGGTACTATTAATTTTACACCTATCAATACATAACCAAAATTGTTTCATTTCGATTTACTTCAGTTTGATAAAATGTCATCTAGGATGTCACCGATCTAGAAATCTTTTCACGTAAACTCGAACCGCTTTGGAAATATTCTTTCTTGATTCTTAATAAATTAAGAGCATATCAATCTTCTCATTACTGATATCGCATTTCTCATATAACTCATATTTTTAAATTTAATATGTAGACAAAACGACGTAAACAAAGCTATTTTGATTCTGTATTAACTGCTACGTTAGTTTATGCTCTTTGACAACCATTGATGTGTTTGTTTTCAATATCACCTAATGTCAGTGTACTGAAATGCACCAAAATGCAGCCCCTATATTGTCCTAATATTTCCAGGTATTTGAAGTTGGATTATTTTTTTCACGAAAATTTTGAAGTGGGTGTATTTGAATTTGTGATATCAAATTCTTGGCAATAAAGGGAAAATGAAAAATTTGGTATTGTAAAATTTATATTTATCATTGGCGTGTTGTTTTAGAGGAGGAAAGTTGGCTGATTTTTAGAAAAACATATTAGTGCTTATTATAAATAAGCACTATTGTCAAAGTTAGATTCAGAATTCCCAAAAACACCTTAATCCCTCTTCGAATATCTCAAAAACTGATTAAAGCAGTATACAACATGAATAACTTATTTATTCCTTTAACAAACATCATTAATAACAAATTCAAAAATTTAGTTTTTTTTTTTAATTCTGACCTGTTTAACATATCCACCTTCCAATACGACACACTTTTAAAAATCATCGTATTTAGGAAAAACTTCGGGGTTTAAAAAAACTAAGAGGTTCTTGGGGATGCTGAATATATATTTGACAACAAAAAATATTTAGAATAAGCCCTAGTATATTACTAATTTATTTTCCCGAAAAGTAGAACCCCTTTCCTCCCCCTAAAGCAGCACGCCAATGATGAATATTAATTTTTTCATTTTTTCAACATACACACAAAATTTGATGAAAATCGCGCTATTAATAAAAAAAATTACGATGAATTTTTGAAACTTGGGTCACACTGTACAAATGATTAAAAAATGAGAACTGCCAAACAAACAGGATAATTTAATTTTTCTAGGCCTACTTATAACTAAAACATTTTGATAAACTCTATGAATTAAATCAAGAGATACAAAAAAAAATACAAATTCTAAAGGCAAAAAGTCAAAGTCAAAAAGTGACAAATTGAGTACCATTGTGCTCAGAATGACATTTCAAATCAAAACAGGTCAATAAAAAAAGATGACGTGTCATGAAATATTTTTTAAAGTTGTGGACATTTTCGATTAAGCCGGTAGTTAATAAAGAATTAATAAAATCAATCAATAAAAGTATATGATTTAT